>CM014278.1:95810736-95829634 GCA_004135705.1 Alloteropsis semialata | reverse complement strand
TTGGTTGGGGGTGTGGGTGGGGGTGGAGCCGGATCCACACCATCAAGGAACCTCGTGATACTACGGGCGTGTTTAGTTCCATCCATTTTGCAAAATGGACTCATATTGGACCGTGTGCACAGAGAGAAAAAATACATTGAGAAACGTGTATTTTGCAAAATGGGTTGGTGAGGGGGTGAACTAGGGGGCCTGTTTAGATACCCCCTCCATTTTGCATTCTGGGCCTGTTTTGCATTCTGCGCGCTTCCCAATGCACTTTTTTCTCTCTGCGCGCGCTTCCCAATGCAGGCGTTTTGCATTCTTGTTTTGCATAATGTGGCATCTAAACAGGCCCTAAACACCCCCTACATAGCATGTCGAGTATTTAAGATTTGTTGCTTTGCTGCAGGTTTGGTTGGTGGTCATGGATGCTGGTTTGTACCCTGCCCGTGACAGGGGAGACTGCTGCGGCCTAGGTCGATTTTGCTGGTACCTGCCTACACCTGCAGTAGCGGCGCAGTTACCGCTTTCCACCCTACTACCAGCCACGCCAAAGATGACGCCTAGAGATTAATTTTGATTTGTTTACTGGGTTACGCCCGAGGATCCGTGACAGTCGTCGGTTAGTGGAGTGATCACTGCGCCGAGAGAAGCTGGAATGGGAGTGACCAGTGTGCATCTGATCTGATCGGATGTTCAGAGGTGAGACTATGCATAGAGTTTCACCTCATCCGATTGAAGGTTTTTAGCCCACCGTTGCTTCAAAATGCTTGAACTTTCAGGTTACTCAGTTGGTGCTTATATTAAGGTCGTCCTAGTCCTGTCCTTCTTTCTTTCGTTCGTTCTTTTTAGGGGGAGATCGTCTGAATTTTATTTTATCCATCGTCTCAATTAAACACTCCATGGCATGCCGACTAAGTCCGACTGTTGGGCCACCTCTTCTTTTTGGGCTACATGCCTCTGCCGCTGCTGCTTGGAGTAGCTGTATGACTAAATGGGCCTAGCTGCTAGTACGACTAAATGGGCCTCGCTGGTCTTCTGGGCTGAGTGTTCAAGTCATTGATGACTGGAATAGAGAGAGCGCGTTTGGAAACTGCCAAACTGGCCCAGCATCGGACAGTTTGGCAGTCTTTGACATGTCACTGAATTTTGATTTCATTTTTGTCCGCCATATACTCTATTCGTTTTAAATTATAAGTCATTATGTTTTTTAAAATATATAATTTTTGCTATAAATTTAAACATACATTATATTTACATACATAGAAAATTGATATATCTCGAAAATTCAGAACGACTAAATTATAATTCGAAATGGAGTGAGCGGTACACTACGGGAAACAGAGACTTTGCCGTGTGCCCGGGGCACACGGCAAAGGACAAATGACCCACGGCAAAGCCTTTGCCGTGGGTCGCCCACGGCTTAGAGCGCACGGCAAAGCGTGGCCGGCAAAGTGGCTCTTTGCCATGGGCCTTCCATCGGGCTCACGGCAAACTTTTGCCGTGTGTCAAAATCGCTCACGGCAAAATTTTTGAACTTGACGGGAACCTGACTGCGGGACCCACCGTTGCCGTGAGCCATGACGGCCGACACACGGCAAAGATCCCACCTTTGCCGTGTGCCATGGCCATTGCTCACGGCAAAGTGCCTTGGCCTTTGCACACGACAAAGGGGCTTCCCCCCCCTGTTTTTTTCCTTTTTTTGGTAAATGAGACCCCAAATACAAATCACAGGTATATATAATTCACAATAAGCATCACAGGCAGTTTATAATTCACAATAATCCACATATGCAAATAAACTCATGTATCGTTCATCCACAACCACTAGTAGTCCATACAAGTCCATACAAATTCATACAAGTCCATACAAGTCGATAAAAGGTCCATACAAATCCATATAGGTCCATACAAGGGCACAAGTCCAAAGAACTCACAAAGATGGCGGTGGGCGCGGCGGCGGCGGCCAGGTGGGCGAGCTGTGAGGGTGCTGCGGGTAGGGCGAGCTCTGAGGGAGCTGCGGCCACTGCTGGTACGACGTGGTGGGAGGCAGCTGCGGCAAGTGCCCGAACCGAATCCACTGAGGCGGCTGAGCCGGTGACATGTCTGGTGCGATGGGCCCATCATTCGACGCCGCCGACTGATTCTGCACAAAGGATAAAGCATTCGAACAAAGAGCATTCTAAGTGAATAGTTCCAAGTCACTAAGTTTGTTTATAGACCATTCTAAGTCACCTAGCTTGTTTGTAAGTCATTCTAAGTCACTAAGTTTCTTTCTAAGTCATTTTAAGTTCTAAGTCACTATGAGGAAATGAAACTTCAAAAGTTGACAAGTGACTCACAGGAGTAACATCTGCAGGAGGTGGTGTAGCGAATAGCGTTGATGGCGGTGCTTGACCTAACGACGCCCCAATACTCTGCAAGTACTGAGCCATGTGATCCAACCTCATCCGGTCGACCTCCTGCTGCTGCAGAAAGTCTGCCTTCAACTTCTCCTCCCGGGCCTGCCACCTCCGCTCCATCTCCTCCTCGCGTGCTTTCAACTCTTGCTCCATTCGGGCCTGCAATATTTCAAGCCAATGTTACCATATAAAACATACTTAAGCGAAACAATTAACAACAGTTACAACAGAAATTACCTGGAGTGCATCCATCTGGGCCTGTGCAGCGGTCGGCCGTGGGCGTATGGGCGGGGCTGAGCTCGTGCTCCTGGCTTTAATCTGAGAGAGAGTGGGAGTACTGGCCGTGTCGAGTGTATTGTCGCCCATCCAGTACCGGCCATGCTTCTTGCCTCCTCCCACCCTCATGATCACTTCTCCATCAAGCTCAGCGGTGGTCGGATCGAAATCCGGCCCATGGACCTCCCTTGCCATCGATGAGTACTCACTGATGCGGCTGTGGATGGTTGGATTGCTGTACGCCTCAGGCGGGTCCTGCGGGTTGAAGGTGACGTCGGACTTCGCCTTACCCTTGTGGGACAAAGCATATGCCATGAGCGGGGTGCAAGGCTGGCCACCATGTGCTTGCGACTGCAAAAAAGACAGCAAGATGGTTACAAATTAATCAGAATTGAGCATTAGAATAAAGAAATGAATTCACGTACCCATCTAGCCGCGTACTCCTCGGTGTTAAGGTTGTCTTGATGGTGTGGTGCACCTGGCATCATCAAACGCCGCTCCCGAGCAGCGTTGTGGATCTCCTCCCATTCCTCCGCGAGCTACTTGTCCACGATCATTTCCCAGCACTGAGTGTGCTGGGCGCACCACCAAGGAACTGCCTGCACATCATCAAGTACATGACATATAAAACTGAGCGTACTTAATCCTTAGTCATCAATCAGTAGGACATCATCAAGTATATGAGATACTTACCATCATGAATTGTTCCTTAGTCAACCGCATGTTTCTGGCTTCTTCTTTGCTAACTTTCAAATTCTCGTATGTCCCATAGTAATACACGATGGCCTGGACGCGAGACTCGTAGTGCATATCGGTGACCAGTTTGTAACATGCTTTGTGAGCCACCGCATTTGCCCTCTGCAAAGAGCCCTCCTCGCACCTGAAGAAATCCTGCACATAGATGCGATGTCATTATTTCAAGAATGTCAAATGAATGCGATGTATTGAGCAATGTAGTGCGAGGAAGACTTACCCACAGCTCGCCCACCACCCGCCCCGCCTTGTTGTTGAAAAACCTGTTTTCCCGGTCTATTTGATCGTTGACGGCGATGTAGTGGTCCCACGTATACGTCGGCTCAACTCGGCCGGCGTGCTGCACCAAACCAGGGAAGTGTAACCTGCACAAAAGCCCCAGGATGCCATTGAGCAGGTGACTGTGAGCACCTGGAGCGATCACCCTCCAGTACCTGCATAAGTGATGAAGATAAATTAAATATATCAAAGAAAAAAGTAGTGAAAACATGTAAAGTTACTTGCCTTTTCCCACAGGGTCGAATAATCGGCCGACTCTCTAAAGGTATCGGCCGCTCCAGAAGCTTCGAGGGGCCTCGTAGGTAGACACACGCTCCTCCTCCTGCCGCCTCCTCCTCACCCTCCCCCCTCCTCACCCTCCTCCTCACCCTCCCCCTGCTCCTCCTCCCCCTGCTCCTCCTCCTCCACCCTGCTCCTCCTCCTCAGAGCCGTGCACAGAAGGAACCTCCTCCTCCTCCTCCTCAGACGACTCCAAAACTGGCGAGGGCCTCGCCTTCCTACCCCTCCTCCCCTGTGTCGTGCCGGAGTCCTCAGATGCAGGCGCCGAGGAACTCGCTCCACCCTTGCCTCTCCCTCGACCCTTGGGTCTCCCTCGACCCTGGCCTCTCCCTCGAGCCATCCTGGAGTCCTCAGCGTCACCTCCAGCCGTCCCGGAGTCCTCAACTCTACCGGTAACTCTCTTATAAAGCGAGTTAACCGACCTCAACGGGTTGCGCCCCACCATCTTTATTCAATCACCTGCATTTAAAAAGAGTAAGCCAATTAGTACATCAATTAGAAATGTAGTAGTACGACTAGAAAATAAATTAGTAGTACTTACATGTGTTAAAAATAATCATCATGATCGGGATTAGCTACACCATAATCCTCATCATCACTATCACGCATTTCGATATAATCGGCGTTGTGTTCCAAAGGAGGAACATTATCATCATCGCTGTCATTGCCTAAACGTAATCGCTCAAGTAATTCTAAGTCCATTGTATTCTGAACCTCATCTCCGGCATCCTCGTCAACAAGCCTTTCATTGTCTACATCCACTCCGATGGCTTCGGTTAAGTCTATCTCAAATCTCCCTTCTAGGCCATCTTCTTGGAAGAACTCTCCGTCATATGTGTTTAGGTCTATGTTGTAATCTTCATTGTTTGGGACAGGTAGTTTACCGTGTGGCGATACCTTGTACACAACATCCCAACCCTTAAGATGCTCTTTGGTTTGGCACGGGTACGAGAGATAATAAACTTGGGTGGCCTGTTGAGCCACAATATAGACATCGTCGCCTGGGTACACGGATGACTGTTGAATTTCGACTAGCCCAAGATTTGGAGTCCATCTCACTACTTGAGGATCAAACCAATGGCATTTGAATATGACAGGTTTGAGAGGTTTGGAACCATAGTATTCAAGTTCGTATATTTCTTCAATTCTTCCATAGTATTCGACCCCATCGTCTCCTGGCGTGAACACTCCAGTATTTGTGGTTCTTCGATTGGGCCGACTCTGATCATGTCTTGTTGTGTGAAAGCGATATCCATTCACATCATAAGCGCCAAATGATCTCACCCTAAAGGCACAGCCATCGGCAACTTGTCTCAACTCGGGACTCATAGACGCATCAGTTTGGCCCTGGAAGTTCAATCAGGATAATTCGTTATATGAAGTACGAGCTAAATTGTAATGTCATACTAAGTAGGCGCTAAATAGGACATTACCTTCTGTTTGAACCAAGAAATGAAATTGGGCATCCCATTTCCCGCACCATGTTTAAGAAGGTTGTCATATTCCTGCAGGGTAGGTGGTCTTGATGGATGCCAGTATTGCAAATGAAATTCCCTGTACAAACGCAAAACGATAGGGTTGGATGCAGAAGAGTGAATATTCGAGAACAAGTTCGTTGAGAACTTACTGTATGTACGGCTCCACTTCGTCAAGGTTTTTCAAGACATATAGCATGATATTGCGCCACTCTTCAATATTCAAGGTCTTGGTGGTCGCATCGCTTGCCTTTTCGAGTTTCCCCCGAAAAATACTGAGGTTCGATTCTTCTTCGCCGGCATTGTAACGAGAGGGTGGATTATGCACGCTAGGAAGGTTGTCAGAATAATATTTTGTTGTGAAGTTTGACACCTCCTCCAGAATGTATGCCTCGGCAATAGAAGCTTTAATTTTGCTTTTATTTTTACATTTAGTTCGAAGAACTTTTTGACATCTCTCAATAGAATAGCACCAATGGTTCTGCACAGGACCCCCCATTCGTGCCTCATACGGGAGGTGCAAAATCATATGCTCCATCGGATCGAAGAAACCAGGTGGAAAGATCTTCTCCAACTTACAGAGCAACACAGGAGCCATTTTTTCCATGTCTGCAATCATGGACCGAGATACCTCCTTAGCACAAAGCTGGCGGAAGAAATTGCTCAACTCTGCCAGCACTAGCCAGATATGCTTAGGGACATAGCCTCGAACCATCACCGGAAGAAGGCGCTCAAGCCATATGTGGTAGTCATGACTCTTGAGCCCGTTGATTCGCAGAGTAGATAAGTTCACTCCCCTCCTCAGATTCGCTGCATACCCATCAGAAAACTTTAGCGTTTGGAACCATGCTAGTACTTCCCTCCTTTGGTCCCTCGTCAGGACGTAATCGGCCTTAGGCTTTTTCCATTGCTTGCCGCCTTTAGGAGGCGGTATGTCCATTTTTGGTCTATTGCATAACCTCGTTTGATCAACTCTAGCCTTTACATTGTCCTTTGTCTTATCGGCAATGTCCATGATTGTACCCCAAAGTGCCTCGCCCAGATTCTTCTCACTGTGCATGACATCAATGTTATGTGGAAGAAGAATATCATCCATATAGGGGAGCCTCCACAAGCCACACTTCTGAGTCCACGCATGTTCCACACCATATCCTACAAATCCTCCATCTTTTACATTGACCGTGAGAGCGTCTAACTGAGCACGAACCTCGGCATCTGTCATCATATGTGGTGCAGGATCGTTAACTACGACACCTTTCGTAAAATTTCTGATGTCTTGTCTGAATGGATATTCAAGAGGGAGGAATTGTCGATGTTTGTCGAACGAAGAATATTTGCCACCTTCCTTCAACCAAATGAACATCAAAGCTGTCTTGCATACTAGGCATGGGAACTTCCCGTGAACACACCAGCCGCAGAATAACCCATACGCCGGCATGTCATGCAGTGAGTATGCGTACCAAACATGCATTTTGAAGTTTGTCTTCGTAGCTCGGTCGTATGTCAATACCCCTTCGTCCCAAGCACGGACCAAATCATCTATCAGAGGCTCCATGTACACACTCATATTATGCCCCGGATATCCAGGAATTATCAACGACAGGAATATGTTCTGTCGTTGAAAGAGGACGCCGGGCGGGAGATTGAGGGGGATAACGAACATGGGCCAACAAGTGTATGGGGCAGCCATCGTCCCATAAGGATTGAACCCATCTATTGCCAGCGCAACACGTACATTACGAGCCTCGAGAGCTTTATCATAATGAATCGAATCGAAGTGCGTCCATGACTCACCATCGGATGGATGTACCAGCTTGTCGGGATTGTATCGACGTCCATTCTTGTGCCATGTCATCTGTTTCGCGGATTCCTCGGTCATATAAAGCCGTTGGATCCTCGTATGAAGGGAAGGTACCGTAAGATTTTTACAGGGACTGTGCTCTGCCTCTTATGACCATCACCTGAGTCTACTTCCAGGAACCTAGAAGATTTACACTTTGGACAGTACTTTGCTTCTGCATGTTCTTTTCTAAACAAGTTGCATCCCTTCGGGCAAGAATGAATCTTCTCATATGGCATCTTAAGTGCACGAAGGAGTTTCTGTGCCTCATACATGCTCTTTGGCAGAATGTGACCACCCGGAAGCAGGCTGCCAAAAACAGTCACCATAACATCGAAGGCGTCTCGACCCAGGTTAAACTGAGACTTTACGGCCATTAGGCGTGCAATAGCATCCAGCTGAGAAACAGTGGTATGTTCGTGAAGGGGTTGTTGTGCCGCAGCCAACATGTCATAATACACCTTTGCGGTTGCCTCTGGCTCCTCTTCCCTGCGTTCTTCATTGATGTGTGCTTCATGATAGTCATCTAACATGTCTGCTACCCCGGCGTCAGCATCGTGCTCCTCGATGCGTTGTCTCACGACCTCGTCTCTCGCGCGATCGACTGGCACATGATAGGTCCACCTGGTATGGTCCCTCGTAAATCCATACTTGCAAAGATGCTGGGTCATGGCCTGCTTTGTTTGTCGACGCGTGTTTCCACATTTGCTGCAGGGACACCAAGTTGTAGACGCTCCTCTAACCTTTGCAAATGCTTGATCCAAGAAAGACTCGGTCTTCTTAATCCAATCCAAGGTCAAGTCACCCTCACGTGACTAGCCCGTGTACATTCATTCACGGTCATCCATCCTTTAGCATATCAACGAGTAATATAAAAATCAATTGCATCTACACGATGACTATAATGTCTAGTAGGTGAAGATAGGTCCTAATCCCACCCGAGGATGCGTAGCTGGGGTTAGCTTGCATGCTCTACTCCGATTCGACAGAATTTCGGCAGCATCTCCCCGCTGTTCTCCAAATACACGTCCCGACAGGGAGATTGTGTATCCGGAGAACAACAGGGAGATGCTGCCGAAATTCTGTCTCGAATCAGAGTAGAACATGCAAACTAACCTCAGCTACGCGTCCTCGGGCTGTCCAAAAAACATGGACAATTCGAAACAGATACGGTCATAGATATGCAAAGATCTGCATATTTCCAACCGTATCTCTTTCAAACGGGAGACGCCTAGGTTACATAAACCACTAACATGCGTGATAGGGAAAGAAGGATCTTCTATATCTCACCTTGCTGTCCTGCAAAGTGATGAGTCGAGCACGACTGCAAGAGGGCCGACGAGTCCTCCGGGGCAACGACCTCGACGGAGGGGAGCCTCTCCTGCAAAAAGAAAAAAGTATCATTAATTGTAAATTTCGGCAGCACCTCTCCTGCACTCGGAGGTTTCCAAAACCTGCAATAAGACAATGGCGCGATGGCCGACAACCACATAGAGAATGGCACGATGGCTGACAAATTCTAAGAAATATTCTAAGAAAACACTATATACGAAATTACCTAGCACTTCTAAGTAAGAAACTACTAACTAAGAAACTACTAACTAAAAACTACTAACTAAAAGCTACTAACTAAAAACTACTAACTGAAAAACTACTAACTGAAAAACTACTAACTACTAAGAAACTACTGACCAAGAAACTACTGACCAAAAACTACTAACTAAGAAACTACTAACTAGAAACTACAAACTAAGAAACTACAAACTAAAAAAATACTGACCAAGGCTCAGAGGAGGAGGCGATGCAGTGGGCCGGGCGCCGGGGGGCCNCGGCGGGGCGGCGGGCCGGGGCGCACGGCACGGCGGCGGGGTGTGTGAGTGGTGTGTGAGTGGCGTGTGTGAGTGCGCGGGGCGGCCGGCCGAAGAGCATATACCGGCTCTTTGCCGTGTGCCCGCGATGCGGCACACGGCAAAGAGACCCTTTGCCGTGGGCCGCCCGATCTGGCCCACGGCAAAGGGTGTTTTCCTTTTTTTTGTTTTTTTCCATTCTAATTCTGGATCTTTGCCGTGTGCCCCTCTGATATGGCACACGGCAAAGGACTTTTTTTTATTGTGCTGTGTTTTTTATATTTTATGATTGATGGTTATTGAAAATAGCTTGTCAAGATGATTTATGATTATTGTGACAAAAAAATCCGTTATTTCATGTGATTATTTCTCAAATTCAATTCCCGTAACGTGTTATACCAAATTTGTGTTCGATATTTATTTCAAAATATGTACGCAAATTCACTCATCAGTGCATATTTGTTGCTTTTAACGAAAAATAGCTCGTAAAAGTCAATCAACAACATGATTTGATGCTATATTTCCGTTATTTCATGCGATTATAACTAAAATTTAAATTCTGTAGCGTGTTATACTAAATTTGTTCATGAAATATTTGAAAATATCTACGCAAATTTAATCATAAGATCATATTTGATGCTTTTAAACAAAAATATTGTATTATTTCATGCAGTTATAGCTCACTTACAATGTATTTCATGCAGTTAGAGAAAAGTTGCAAAAAAATAGAATTATCAAACGTGTCCAAAAAATAACCGAAATTTGGTATGAAACAATTTATGTAGCTTATTGCATATAAAAAAGTTTTGAAGTCAAAACCCAATTCAACTGCACTTATGCCTCGCAATATGAACAACTCCTTCTCAACTCTATGAAACTTCTACGGAGATGTTTAGATTTGTAAGCAGGGTACGTGACAACTTGTGCGAAACATGCTCATCTTTTTATCGTAGCCTCCAGACATGAAATCATGATATCAGTACAAATCTTATGATTTTCAGACTTTGTTTCATTTTTATATATTTTTAAAACGATTTGGCCACAATCCCGTGCTCATGTTTCACGAAGAATATGTTCGAAATTTCATTCCATTCCCTGGATACGATCTCGGATTAGACTAATTAACGTGAATATTATTTTTCAATTCATTATATTCCATTATTCGACACATTTGCAGTTCAAATTTTACTTTTTCCTAATAAATCCCTTCACAGAAATAAAGTAACTAAATATAGCAAAAAGATCATGAAATATACCAAATCTTAACATGGGTACCACGTAAGGTATGTGGACAGCAGAAAAAGTTTGGGGGGCAAAAGTTGAAAAAAAATTTGCTTTGCCGAGTGCCTACAAAAGGCACACGGCAAAGGGATTATACACACGGCAAAATTAACACTTTGCCGTGTATCCCTCGAGTAGCACACGGCAAAGAGTTCCGTCAGGGGTCCGGGAGCACGGCGTCACCTTTGCCGTGTGCCGAGCGTCAGGCACACGGCAAAGGAAGCATCTTTGCCATGGGTGGCTCCTTTGCCGTGGGCTGGATATCGAGGCTCACGGCAAAGATGAAATGTGCCGTGTGTCGTTGCTTTGCCATGTGCATTTTGGCAGGTACACAGCAAAGAGATCCTTTGCCGTGAGCCCGCACTTTGGCTCACGGCAAAGGTGCCGGGACACGGCAGCGGCCGGTTTTCCGGTAGTGGTACCATAGCAAACAACCAATAATTCATGGCGAACTGCTGGTGGCTAAGGTGATTCACGAGATGCCGCAGCAGCATGACCAGAACGGCAGAATCACAATGTGATAAATAGACAGAGAGTTCAAAGCATCATGGAACAATCTTGTAAGCTTGAGCCTGTCGATGCATGTGTTGAAGGACTTGGACGTGTTCCGGAAGCCAAGAAACCCATACTCCTTGCTCTTGTTCATGCTAGTAGGGTTTGCTCCTTGATCTCAAATGTTTGAAAAACTCTTACTAGCCATAGGCTACTCTAGCAGTTCAGCAACGGTCAAGGATTTGTGCCAAGGAAAATAAAGAAGACGTTGAGCGAACCATGAATCCATGATGCGTAGCGCGACCGGGTTCCACAGGATGACCCAAACTACAATGTGATAAACAGATAGATCAGAGCGTCAAGGAACAATCCTGTGAAACTTCAGCCTATCGATGCATGTGTTGAAGGACTTGAACGTGTTCCTGAAACCAAGGAACCCATGCTCCTTGCCCTTGTTCATGCTGTCTAGGATTGGCGAGTTAAGGCCGTACTGATCAGCCGATGTGTCGATGACCCACCAATTGGCCACCTCGGAGACGTGCGTCGCCATGAGCTCGTTCTCCTCGACGATCTCCGTCCACACCGCCTCCTTCCCGGCCATGGCCTTTGTCAGCCTGAACCGGTTCTCCTCGCCTTCGTACCCCATCCACTCCAACCCGAAACGCTCAGCGAGTATCGGCCACAGCTTATTCCACGAGAAGACGTCCCCGTTGCTGCAATTGAACGCTTCGTTCTTGGCCATGGGGTCCACGCCCGCCCAGATGTGGTGCTCGGCGACAGGTCCGCGTCGGAGGGGGCGATGAACCCCTCCCATCCGCCACGGGATCCCGGCCACCGCAGCGGGGCGCCCTCCTTGCGGCAGATGGCGGCGTAGACGCACAGGCTGCAGACGAGGTTGATGGCACAGCGCGGGGAGAAGCCGAAGATGATGTTGGGGCGGTGCACGGACCAGCTGACGGCACCGTTCTTCCGCCGTGCAATGGCTTCGAACAGAACGTGTTGGGGAGTCATGAATTTGGTTAACTCCCAAAAGACGCGAAGGCATAAATAAGTTACCCCTTCGCTTTCAACTAGCATTATTTCTTGCTTTTTTCCTTGCTCAGGTAACTCAGGCGAAGGGGTCGGAGGAGCAAGAGGAGCGAAGGGGTGAGCGTCCACCCCTTCGCTCGACGTGGGACCAGATGCAGGGTCGGAGGCGAGGACGCCCAGCCAGCGCGGATGCGCTAGGACGCGTGGCGCATCCTCACGGGCGCATCAGGACCCGGGAATCACGGAGGCCAGTACGGAGGAACAAAATGCCATAATGCCCTCGGATATGCTGGGAATATAGTGGTTGTAAGGGCATTTAGGGTAAACTAGGCCTCTCCGATGGCCTATAAATGGAGGGAAGGAGAGCCCCGAGAAGCAGTTGGCCCGGGATTTGTAACCAGATTCCGTGCGTATATGAATGAACTGAGCTCGTTATCCATCGTGCATCTCTCTTCCTCTCTCTCGCTGCTCTCTCTCTCGATCTCAACCTATTGGATTTTCCCGAAATCCCAACAGTGGCGCCGTCCGTGGGGATCGACTAACATCAGATCGGGAGAGTGGCCAAGATCAGCACCATGCCTCCTCCAAAAAGAAATCCACCACCATCAAACGCGACAGCAGAAGAATCCGCTCCAGATCCAACCGACCCAAACCAAAACGCGTCAGAAACCCTTCCAACCCGCCCAATAAACACGACAGTCACAGCCACGGAGAACAGTGACACAACAGATGCTAGACGAAGCACAAGAATAGAGGAAAATGCAAGAAAACAGCAAGAGTTGATCCAAAAACAGATAAAGGAACGAAACGCAAAAGAAGCTGCACTTGCAGCGAAGAAAAAGAAAGCAGCAGCCAATGCAACGACATCGCAAACCCAAGATGAGAGAAATCAAATTTCAAAGTTAGAATCTCTGCAAAGGCAAGTTGAAGAAAAAAGAAGAGCAATAGAAGCATTGAACGCCAAAAAGAAAGCAACCAAATTCAATCAAGAGCTGCTAGAAGCTGAGGAACTGCTAGCAAAGCTGGATGAACAAATACTGTCACTTCAAAGCGATGAAGAACCACAAGAACAAGAACTGTCAGAGAGAACATTACCAACCAGACAAACCGTGCAAACAATTCACCAAACACAATAACTCGAGGGCCCTAGCGAGGGTGGCTACGTGCAGCAAATAATAGACCCCATGTCTCTACTCTCAGCAGCACTTCAAGTACAGTCATGGCCGAAGGGCTTTAAGCCACACAAATTGCCAACATTCAACGGCCAGAATGATCCAAGGCAATTCCTCATGGCCTATGAGGCTGCGGTCACTTCTGCCGGAGGAAATGAAATGATACTGGCGAAATCATTTGCGATTGCCGCGAAGGGGGTGGCCCAAGCATGGTTCTCTAGCCTAGAACCAGGATCTGTGTATAGCTGGGAAAGACTGAAAAACCTAATACTGCAGAATTTCAAAGGTTTTCAGTATAGCCTAAAAGGAGCCGCAGACTTGTTCAATTGCAAGCAATTGAAAGATGAACCACTAGAAGCCTACATGAGGAGGTTTGTGGCATTGAGAGCACAGGCAGTGAATGTACCAGAAGCTACAGCGATCAAAGTAGCAATCAAAGGATTAGCAATAGGCCAGTGTGCAGCGAAATTGGCAAGAAAAAGGCCAAAAACACTAGACAAACTATACGAAATTATAGCAAACTACTCACTGGCAGACAGAGACCTTCGCAGGAGCCAAGAAGAAAGAGACCAGTTCAGAGGCAAGAAAACTAAACAAGAGCAGCCGCAGTACGCTCAGAACCAATACTTTCAACCAAGGCAAAACTATAACCCAAGATTCATAAATCAGATAGAACACACAGACGCAATGATCGCAGAAAGCGAGCCGCGGCAAATAACATATGACAACAAGAGTGAGCAGAATCATAGAGAAGGCCGAGGGGGAAGAGGAAACTTCTCGCAGAGAGGTGGCCGCGGAGGCCGCGAAGGCCAAGGTAGAGGCCGAGGGAGATCTAACTACAGAAACCCAATAGATCTGTGGTGCACATATCATGGAAAAGGAGCAGGCCACTCTACAAATTCATGCCCATACACAATTGCAAACAAGGAAAAGATCGAAAAAGAGAAAGAAGAACCAAAGCCAAAGCAAGTCAACCACACAACAAAACTAGAAAGCCAAGATAACTCCTGGTTGCACCAGCCATACTACCCTGTAAACTACAGCATAGGCCCACTACACCCTTCGCTCATGTATAACCTACAAACACCCTTCGCGCAACAGTACCAATTTTCAAACCAATCCCAAGCATCGAACCAGAGCCAAATGCGATGGGCTCAACCAGGTCCTTCGCAACAAAACAACCAGGACAATCAAATCCCCCACCTCCAAAGCAAGAAAATGATGGTTTTGCAGTAAATAACATCAGTGATGGATCAGCAGGAACCATCCACACTTCAAAAAGGCAAAGAAAAGATTGGGAGTGAAGGGTCAATCACGTGTCAGACGGGACTCAGCTGAAATCAGATTACAGCCACATCCCAATAATGTTTACTCAGCAAGATCTAAAGCTAGCAGACTACCCTCACGAAGACCCCTTCGTGATCAACGCAAACATAGGAAAAAACACACACTACGTCGGAGGAAACAATGTCTCAAGAATCCTAGTTGATGGGGGCAGCTCAGCGGACATATTATTCTCCTATGCATTCAACAGCATGAAAATTGGTGCAGACAAATTAGAAAAAGCAGAAAGATCATTATATGGCTTCGGGGGAAAGAGGATTGAAGCATTAGGAAAGAGAACAATCTGGGTATACTTTGGCTCCCCAGAAAAGTACAGAGCAGAAAAAATAACATTTGATGTGGTCGACATCGATTACCCATACAACGCAATTTTCGGACGAGGATTCATCAACAAATTCTCAGCAGTCATTCATCACGGCTATCTTTGCATGAAAATGCCGCCCCACAATGGTGTCATAACAGTGTACGGCAATCAAGATGAAGCGCGAAGGGCTGAGGGAAATGTGAACTTAGACCACAAACATATCCATGTCATCGAGGAAGTAGCAGCACAAATATCACAAAAACAAGAAAAAGTCATCAAAGAAAAAGCAACCCCTTCGGGAGATACGAAAACGGTGCCCATTTGCAAAGACACTCCAGATAAAACGGTGATAATAGGAACAGAGTTAACACCTGAAGAAGAAAAAAGGCTAACCAAGCTCCTCAGAAACAACAGTGATGTTTTTGCATGGTCGTCAAACGACCTCAAAGGAGTCAGCAGAGACATAGCAGAACACTGCCTCAATGTCGACCCAAGTTACCCACCAAAGAAACAGAAACAGAGAAAGATATCTCCTGACAGAATAATAGCAGCAAAGGCAGAAGTGCAGAGGCTCCTAACAGCAAATGTTATCAGGCCAGTCCAGTATCCAGAGTGGCTAGCAAATACAGTTCTTGTGCCCAAGAAAAATGGAAAAATGAGAATGTGCATTGACTTCACTACTTTGAACAAAGCATGTCCAAAAGATGACTTCCCATTACCAAGAATAGACGCACTCGTTGACTCAGCAGCAGGATGTGAACTACTTTCACTGCTTGATTGTTTCTCCGGTTACCATCAAATTTGGATGAAGAAAGAAGATGAAGAGAAAACAAGCTTCACAACCCCCTTCGGAATGTTTTGTTTTATCAGAATGGCTGAGGGGCTGAGAAATGCAGGATGCACCTTCGTCAGAATGACATCAATGATGTTCGTAGACCAACTAGACAAAAATATATCAATCTATGTGGATGATGTGGTGGTAAGAAGCAAAAAGGCAGAAGATCACCCATCAGATCTGATCGAAACATTCGCCAATCTGAGAAAATCAGGGCTAAAGCTAAACCCCGAAAAATGCGCATTCGGTGTCAAAAAGGGGAAGTTACTATGATGCATTATGTCACGAAGGGGAATAGAGGCCAACCCAGAAAAAACAGACGCGATAAAAAACATGAAAAGCCCAACATCAAGAAGGGATGTGCAGAAACTAACAGGGAGAATAGCAGCTTTAAACAGATTCATTGCAAAATCTGCTGAAAGAAGTTTACCATTCTTCAAAATCTTGAGAGGATCAGCAAATTTTGAGTGGGGACAAGAACAGCAGAATGCTTTCGAAGAGCTGAAATAGTACCTGAAGCAGATGACTGCACTAACAAGTCCAACTCCAAGAGCGCAACTACTTCTATACATAGCGGCAACCCCTTCGCTGTAAGCGCAGTATTAATAGAAGAGAAAGAAGATGTGAAGGATGACCAAACAATGACAAAAATAGAACAAGTACCAATATACTTTGTATCCGAGGCACTATCGGGATTAAAGTGCAACTACTCAGAGATAGAGAAACTAGCCTATGCAATCCTCATGGCATCAAGAAAACTGAGACACTACTTTCAAGCCCACCATATTACAGTACCAACCAACTACCCGTTAAGGGACATCTTTGAAAACAAAGAATCCTCAGGAAGAATAGCAAAATGGGCAGCAGAGCTGGCTGAGTACACAATAGATTTCATTCACAGAAGTGCAGTAAAGTCCCAAGTATTGGCAGATTTTATAGCAGAATGGGTATCAGCAAGAAACGAAGAAGGGGAAGAGATAAAAGAACAAGTCTGGACCATATATTGTGATGGAGCCTGGGGAGAGGCTGGGGCTGGCGTCGCAGCAATAATCACATCACCAGCAGGAAACAAAATCAGATATGCAGCAAGGTTATGTTTTCCAAGCACGAACAATGTTGCAGAATATGAGGCAATATTACTAGGCCTTCGCAAGGCACGAATATTGGGTGCAAAAAGAGCAATTCTTAATTCAGATTCAGAAGTTGTAAAGGAACAAGTTGAGAAAAACTATAAGGCAAACAAGAAAATGTACAAATATATGACAGCAGTAAGAGCACTTGAAAAGCACTTCTCGGGCTTCTCAGTAAAAAAGATACCAAGAAGCGAAAACAATGAAGCTGATGCCTTGGCAAAAAATGCAGCAAGGGGCGAAACTCTGCCACCAGATGTTTTCTATGAAACACTGAAATAGCCATCACCAAGAGCAGAATGCCAGATATTGCACATAAACAACAATGAGAGCGAAGATTGGCGAGCTCCCATAATAGCATTCATCAATGGAACATATGAACCATTTGATGAAGATGAGAGAAAGAGGCTCACCCAAAGAACAAGAAACTACAAAGTACTAAACGGAGAATTGTACAAGTCAGGCGTATGCAAACCCTGGCTAAAGTGTGTAACAAAAAGCGAAGGCCAAGAGATAATCAAAGAAGTCCACGAAGGGCTCTGCGGATCTCACACAGGACCAAGAGCAACAGCCGAAAAAATATTCAGGCAAGGATTTTACTGGCCCACAGCGCTCGAGGACACAAAAGAACATATAAAGAGATGCAAAAGCTGCCAATTTTCGGCAAACAACTCCCAGAGACCCTCCTCTATCACTCAGTTAATAACACCATCATGGCCTTTACAGCGATGGGGCATTGACCTGGTGGGACCACTTCCTCCCGTCCAAGGAAACCTAAGATTTGCAGTCATAGCAGTCGAATACTTCACGAAATGGATAGAGGCGAAGCCATTAGCATCAATAACATCAAAGACCGTCCAAAAGTTCGTCTGCCAAAACATAATATGCAGATTCGGCACACCAAAGGAAATAACAGTGGACAATGGCAAACAATTCGATAGTGATGCATTCAAAGAATTCTGCTCAACTCTAGGCATAAAAATATGCTTCGCATCAGTGTATCACCCTCAATCCAATGGAGCAGTGGAAAGGACGAATGGGATAATATTGAAAGGCGTAGCCAAATGCCTCGAAGGGCTCCCGAAGGGCAAATGGGTAGAAGAGATGACAAGAGTAGTCTGGTCACACAACACAACCGAATCAAGAGCAACTAAGTTCACCCCCTTCAAACTGTTATTTGGAGACGAAGCGGTATTACCAGCAGAAGTCCTCTTCGGATCTCCAAGAATATCAAATGCAACAACAGAGCATGAAGATAACACATCACACAAGGAAGAAATAGAAGAACAAAGACTCATTGCTGCACAAAACTTACAGAATTACCAGACAGAAACAAGGAAGTGGAGAAACAAGAAGATAGCCGTGAAAGAGATAAATCCGGGAGATTTCGTTCTGAAGAGAAAAGCAAACGCTGACAAAGTGGGAAAGCTGCAGGCCAAATGGGAAGGACCCTACCTAGTAAAAGAATCAAATAGACAAGGATCTTACAGACTCCAAGATATGGATGGAAAAGAACTGCCGCATTCTTGAAATGCGGACAGTTTGCAAAAATACTATCCATGAGCGTAAACGCTCAGGAAACTATCTAGATTTTCACAGTTTCTCTTATATTTTTAAGATTTATGTATTTTCTAAATTTCTTCGAGAGCTGTACTCTTTTCCTCACAGGGGAACCCTTCGTATAGAATCAAAACTACTCGAAGGGGTGAGGTTTTTAACGAGGCAGACTCTCTTGTANGGAACCCTTCGTTTAGAATCAAAACTACTCGAAGGGGTGAGGTTTTTAACGAGGCAGACTCTCTTGTATCCCATTTACTACGGAACTATAAGTAGTACCCCAGCAAACAAAGTCTATGAACATGTTGAAAAGTCACATACATTCAAAAAGTATGTGACCCTATCAACAAAAGCAAAAAGAGAAATTGAAAGTCGACAAGCTGTAGCATATTATGCAAGCTTGTCAGACTTCAGCTTAACAAACAAAGGGAAGAAAAAACCTTAAGTCTCGAAAAGGCTCGTGAGGCCTTCGCATCTGAAAAAAGAGAGGGTATGATAAAGCCCATCTCAAAAAAGGGCTCGTGAAGCCTTCGCATCTAAAAATATATAGGGTATGATAAAGCCCATCTAAAAAAGGCTCGTGAAGCCTTCACACCACAGTGAAAGTGTTATACAAACACATCT
>CM014278.1:95759095-95776960 GCA_004135705.1 Alloteropsis semialata | reverse complement strand
CCGGCACGAAGTCCGGCAAGGAATCCGGCACGAGCTCCTTCGACGCCAAGGACTCCGGCGTGAGCTCCTCCGGCGCCGCGAGCTCCTCCGACGGCAACGACTCCTGCATGAGCTCCTCCGGCGCGAGCCCCTCCGACGGCAACGACTCCGGCGTGAGCTCCTCCGGTGCGAGCTCCTCCGACGGCAACGACTCCTGCGTGAGCTCCATCGCCGCTTCCATGGACTCCTGTGTGACCTCCATCGACGCTTCCATGGAGTCCTGCGTGAGCCGGCGATGCTGTAGTGCAGCTAGGGAGGAAGGCGAGCGGCAAGTCTTGCGGTATGCGAGGAGTTAATACACGCAGGCACGCAGCACGCGGAACGTCCGGCGAGTAAAACGAAGAGCCGTGATTAATTCAGTTTTGACGAGCGGAACGGCAGGGGCAATCGCGTCCAAATCCCCCAGAACGACCTGCGTTGTGAAAAAAACGTTTGAACGTCCTGTTTTATGGTCTGTGGCCGGCTACAGATAAGTAGTTCATATATATATATATATATATGATGGAGAGCGAGGATGACTTTATAGACTGCACACAACTTATAGAAAAGATGTTGGAGAGCATAAAGATATAGAAAACGATTTTTACTCAAATGAATCTCCAAATGATGATTTAAAGATTAGATTTTTAGAAAGGCTCTTGGAGATGCTAATAATGTAATTTAAGATATCTAAATGGCACACCAGAACAAGTTCAGGCACAAAAAATGCATTTTTGAAAATTTAAGTTAAAGACTTTGATGACACCACATGAAGAGATTAGAATCTTCTATGCATTTTACTCTTTTAACAATACATACCAATGTGAAAACAACAATTCCATCTGCGATGGTCAACAATATCGAGCTAACGAGCTGAGGACTCAAAAATAATTGTCACAGTTAGCCTAAGCTGCCCGGATGGCTACACCAAAAGAGTCATCCGGACTTTTGACTTCCCCTGTCCAGAAGAAGGCGTGAACACCATCATGCCACACGACTAATTTGATCAAAAACCGGATGAGCTAGCTCTCGACGATCTCCAAGTTGGGCACTAAAATTGTCTCCTTTCGCGCAGGTCCGAATGTCAAATGGAGCGAGTGTGGCCGCTGTCTCCGGAGATGACCCTGATCGTGACGAGATTTGGTTAGCAGCAAGTCATCATGTTCCTTGTTGCATCTCCATTTTCACACAAGTAACAAGCTCTCCTCAGACGCCCTACGCTTGCCCTCCATCCAGACCTCCGTCGGACTCTGTGATCCGGCCCCCAGGAAGCATTGCCGAGCTCCCTGCAGCATGCCGTACTCCACGCCCTCGCTGTCGAGCTTCCTGCTGACCACCGCGGGGCCGAACTGCAGCCTGCGCTTCCGCGGCGCGCTGTTGAGGTCCACGTACCTGAGGAACTCGGCGGCGCCGTCGGCCAGCCTCTCGAACCTCTGCACGGCGGCGCGGGCGCGGGCGGCCTCGCCCCCGCTTCTGCCGAGTTCCAGGAGCGCCATGACGAAGCGGAGCACCGCGTGCGCGACGCGCCTCGGGAGAGGCGCGCGCGCCAGCCGCTCCCGGGCCTCCTCCTCCTGCAGCTCCCGCAGCTTCCAGCGGTGCAGCGCGGCGTCGCACTCGTCCGCGGCGCGGCGCAGCTTGCGGCGCCACCGGAGGAGGGGCACGTCCGTGGCGTGCCACCGGCCGGAGACCTCCAGCGCCGCCTCCATCTTCATGTGCGCCATCTCCAGCCGCTCCACGGCCTCCCGCGCGCCCAGCCGCTCCCGGTGCCTGTCGATGAGGAACGACGAGGTCCGGTTGACCACCTCGCCGACGACGATAGACCCGACCATCTCCGCCATTGCTGCGATAACTCTCTCTCGGAGGCTACAGCTGCATGTAATCACATCAGTATTGGACAGGAGTGGGCGATCGGTGGCGACGAGGACAGGAGCATCAAGCTACTGTGGGGAGGGCATTATGGAAGGAAAAGGTTGGATGTGTCCTCCTCCTGGTCAGAGTTCACAAGTCATGGATGCACAAAAGAAAACACGGAGAACATGGAGGAGCTCGCAGAGAACTGTTGGAATGATTACATGGCTGTTGCCTATGATCAGTAGCCTATTCCAACAGAATTGTTTTAATCACTCATGTTGCCTAGCCTGTTGACTTTCACAAGTTGCTAGCATTTGGCGCCGTCCATACTCCAGTTCCGTACTTCCGTAGCAGCCATAATCATTCCTACAGCCGGATAATTAATAACATGAAGTCCGCCCTCCGTCCTGAAACACAAGGGATTCTAATTTTGTTATAAGTCAAACTAGATAAACTTTGACCAACTTTTTAGAAAAAACAATAATAAGATTTATGACATCCAATGAGCATCAATAGACTCACTGTGAAATATATTTTTATATTTTAATTATTTAATTTGCTAAATGTTGATACTTTTCTCTATAAATTTGATCAGACTTTAAAAGTTTGACTTAGAACAAACCAGAATGCCTTTATTCCAGGATGGAAGAAGTAATAATAAACTACTCCTTCCAGTGAGGTTTATCCTGTTCATTAAGACTATTCTAACTCCGGTTTTGTTTTACTCCCCTGTTAATAAAGTCTAGTTAACTACATATAAGTAAATAACCATTTCATATTTAGACAAAATAAGTGTGTAGGGGCGGAGCTTAGTGAGGACCAAAGGGGGCCATAGCCCCTGACTAGCTTAGGGCATTTTTGGATCTCAGCTGCTAAAAATTAGCACCTTATTTAGGTGCCAATTAGATGAACTAAATATGGGATAATTTTAAAACTAATTGCATATATCATATATTATGTCTAATTGACGAGTAGAATCTATTAGTCCTAATTAGGTCATAATTAGCCCATATTTACTGTAGTATTATATGGGCTAATTAAGACTTAATTAGGACTAATAGATTCTACTCATCAATTAGACATAACTTATGCAATTAGTTTTAAAATTAGCCCATATTTAGTTTATATAATTGGCACCTAAACATGGTGCTAATTTTAGCAACTAAGCTCCAAACAGCCCCTTAATTTACCACTAAATGAATAGTAAAATCGGTACCATATATTGGAATTTAACGTTGAATTACATAGATTGGCCCCCCTCAGCTCTTGGTCAAGCTCTGCCTCTGAGTGGGTGAGTGTCACATAATTTCACAACTATAGTAGATATGTGTGGACCTTCACTAGAAGTTGGGGGTATATGTATAATCCGAATTTGAGTGACTTGAGTATTGGAAATAGGGTTAGGGTTCTAAGACCAAGCAAGTGCAACCCAAATTAGAAAGTGATAGCTAGATAAACAAACATACAAAATTTTATCTGCTGAAATTATTCAAAAACTTTAATGAATTTAAAATGCTGTAAAAGCTGTGATGTTACAAATGGATCCAAGATATTCAAGGTGCACTTTCTATTTCTAAGGTAGTACTGTAATTCTCGTGGAATATACCGAGGTATGTGAATTGCTGTCTAAGGTTAATTTTCAGTCTTATATAAAGGATGATCACTTTGGCCACATTCAAGGTAGGCCAATATTTCATCAAGGCTAATGCCAGTGCACTATGTCCTGCCACTATTCCAAGGCTTCCATTTCGTGTAATTGCAAGTTTAATACAACCCATCCAATGTAGAATACCTTAGCCCTATTTCCGAGGAACTGCAAGCCAAATAGAAATTTCATCCTTTTCTAACTACTGGTTAATGAACATAATGTTTTCTAACACACCGGAGATATAAACCACCATGTTTTGATCCGTCATGTGAAATTCAACAAGTTTTATAGGCACCTGCAAGATAGGAAACGTGAAACCATAAAGTGCGACTTGCTGCAAAATTTTGAAGATCAACCAATTCATATTCGGCTAGTTTAGGTTCGATCTTGTCTGGATTGAACTAAACGATCAGATTCGACTAAGGTTTATCAACAAAAAAAAGGAACAGAAATCACAAGCCAGCAAATCCTCAAGTGGTGCCCGACAAACCTTACGACAAACAAATCTAGGCAATTGGCATTGTGAAAGTGGCAATGCTATTGGCTATCAAATTTTAGGAGGAGGAATTGTTGGCCACTGGAGTCTAGAGTGGAGGAGGATACTACGCTGGTGACTATGGGATGGAGGAAAAAGAGGCGCCGCCATCGGTTGCCTACTGCAGTACTGCTACTTGAGACTCAAGATAGGGGGGATTTGGTGGGGAATAAAAATAGTTGATTAGGGTTTTGCTATGAGAAATGGGCCTTATTTGTATGGGCTTATTTGTACTATCTCCATATCGAAATATTTGTCGCCATTGATTTTTTTATAAAATATTTGACCCTTCGTCTTATCCAAATTTTCTTTGCAAATATGCAAAAACGTAAGTCATATTAAAGTACATATAATGATAAAGCAAATCATAAACAAAGTAAATGATAGACACACAATATTTTTAATAAAAAGAATGGTCAAAATCGTGATAAAAAGTCAATGGCAACAGAAATTTTGACGGAGGGAGTAATTGGTTTTGATCACCAAGACATGTAGTAACTGAAATGGCTAGACGAAGTTCTGTTACTTTAAACTAGAGATCGAATTTAGGCATGAAAATTCGGTTCAGATCGGTTTGGGTTGAGTCAGATTAGTTCAACTTGGTTCTTTTGGTTTTGAGTAATTTTTCTTACTCGTACATCTGGTGGTGGAATAGCTACTTCAGCTTGGTTCTTTTGGTTTTGAGTAATTTTTCTTACTCGTACAGGTGGTAGTGGAATAGCTACTTCTAACGTGAAAGAATACGGAGCCGTGGATTCTAAAGGACAAGGAAGCGAAACTAGTGAGTTAGAACTAATGCTAGACGTATAATTGCGCGGGTTATCCTACTGGTTATGTTTATCTTAATAAGAGTCAAACACATGAATTGTTTTCGAACTTGTCTCGATGTATTATCGAGATCCTTAAACACTCAATGTATTATCGAGATCCCTAAACACTCAAAATGGATTTTTATGTTCTCAAACTTGTCCTGACGTGTGATCCAGATCCCTCAACCCTAGAAAAAACATCCGCAAGTCCGTGAAAAACATTTCCTTATCCCTCAAATCGCCATTATGTAACTGTATTTGAAATGGATTGTTTGTTTATTTATTTATTTTTCGCATGATTCATTTAGAAATCATAACACTAATTTTTTATATTATTTTAATTATGAATTTAGCTTTTTATTAATAATCAGCATAGATTAATCAAGAACATTATATCATTATAAAAAGGGTGCACAACCCAATAAATTGCTAGCTCACAACCCGCGGTTGGAGTGAAATACATATTTTCTCGATTAACATGGCAATCTCCATGCTAATCTTAAATTTTTCTATATAATTATATTTTTACATACACTGTGTATAACTTTATTAAGGTAGTTTGCTATCAACCTAAATGGAAATCAGTATAACGTTTTTGTTAAATTCTAAAATAGCATTTTTGAAGTTAGGGACTTAGATGACATGGCGAGTCAAGTTTGTCGATCTAATCTATTATCTTATTACAACAGTGTTAAAAGAAGCCACCTGTGACACCCCGGTGTCACTAATATAATTAAGACCCTTAATTAACTTAATTAAACTCATTATGACATGCATCATTTCATAATTGTGGTGTTTGTGCATAATTGTGTGCATGTGTTGACTTAGTCAACCAGAATAATCAAAATAGTCAAAATACAAAAAATATACCAAAATGTCGCAAATAATGTCAACTACATGTATATGAACTCAAATGAGTATGGAAAGTTCAAACAAAAATTCAAAATTCGATTTCGAACTCATTCGATCGTCATTTCATGTGTCGCAAGTTTTGCTTTTTACCCTTCTCGAGCGGCTAATATCTTTATATTTTTCCTAAACACTTGAAATTCCACCAATATAAAAGTTGGAGTACAAAGTACCCTCTTTACAATGGTGGTGATGTGGATCAAGGAAAACTTGGTTTGGTCATTCAAAATCTTGGCCAAAATCGGGTAAAACCCTGAATTTTCAGCACTTAGACGAAATCGGCTGTCTGAAAAACTTGGTTTTTGCCCATTTTTCTTTGCCCCGTAACATTCAAACCGCTGCCAAAAAGGAGTGACACTCTTTGTAAGAGTTGTAGCCTAATGTACCAGCTACAACTTTTGTATTGGACGATCTCGATGTTTATGTGTAAATATTAGAGAAAAAAGGTCATCGAATTCGGGTCAAAACCAATCGATTCAGACTTAGAAAATTCAGTTCGTCAGTTTGACAACATTTTTGGCCGGTTTTCTCCACGATTTATCTCTCAAACCATTGATCAAACACTATAACTCCCTTTGTGGAAGTTGTAGCCTGATGTGCCATCTTTAACTTTTGTATTGGGAGAATCAACTTTTTATATACGAAAAGTGGAGTTTAAGTCAGTTGAAGTCGGGCCCGTGAGCTGAACTGAACTCTGAAGATTTCGGAAATTCGAGTTTTTGGCTGAAATTTAGGGCCTTGCAACTTCCAAACCGTTGAGCAAATGGTATAAGTTCCTTTGTAGGAATTGTAGCCCTATGAATCCTCTATAACTTTTGTATTGGCCGAATGGAAAGTTTGCAAGCGAAATCTGAAGTTATGGGGCAGCGAAGCAAACGACATCCTAGGAGCTTTTTGACTAAAACGAACAACGTCGATTCAGGTCGACAGAACGACGGCCAAAAGCTCGGCCTCGGCGTCGTCGATGCCAAACGCCGGCCTCCAGCTGTCCCGCCACGCGTTCGCGCTTCACTCGTGCCTCTGGCCGTGCCAAGTGGGCTTGCCGCGCTGTCCATCGCGCTGGCGGATGAGGACGCTCGACATACGAGGACAGTAAAACACCGGTCGTTCGTCGGCCAAATTCACCCCCACTGCTCCACCATTCTCCAATTAACCCCACCATTCACTCAACCACATTGCCCTCTCCGCCCTCGACCGCTCCGCTCTCTCCGCCGTAGCCCATACTCAGAGAAATCGAAGAAATCCGAGCCGCCATTGCCGAGTTCGGTTCGAGCTCGACTCCACCGTGGTCGTAGCTCCTCGCTCATCCTCCACCCAAACCGAGCCTCAAGACGCGTTCCCCGTGCTCCACTGAACCTCGCTGACCCCTTTTTCCACTCCTTTTCCCATCTACCGAGCCAGCCCACGCTCCTCAGTGCCGCCGCCGGTGGGCTACAGGGGCGGCAGCCCCTGCTGCTTGGGCGAGCACGCAGGCCAAGGCCCCGTGCTGCCCGGCCGCGCCGGCAGCTCCCTAGCAAGCCGCGCCGGTCTCCAGGCCGAGCAGGGCAGTCCCCAGCCGGTCGCCGGCCTTCCGAGCCGAGCAGACCGAGTCTGTTCTGGAGGTAGAAGAAGAAGGAGGGAAAGGTAAGAAGAATAGAACCTTAGGGGGTTTTGTGCAAAATATTGGATTTATGATTAAAGGTGGAAATCTGGCAGGGGGTTTTCTGCAAGAATCTAAGGACCTATTCGCGAGGAAAGGATCGATCTGCGATTAGTTTAAAGTTCCCTGGGACTTTGATGTGAAGATCGATTTTACTATTCACGTTTTCTTTTCCTATTAAATCTTCTAAACTGTCATAAATCACCAAAAAAGACACAAAAATCATAAAATCACAAACTTGGACTTTCTAGAATCCTTGAGAAATTATCTTTCCAGTGGTGTATCATATGCATATGTAATCTATGTGATTCCCAATGTATTTTTGTATGTATGAAGATGTGCTTGAGAGAGTGTTTATTGCTTTATAAATCATAGGAATGTGCTAAAAATGCAAAACCACTTTTGATGGATCTGTTGTGATTAGTAGAGTTGAATTGAGTATCTGTTGGCCAAAGTCTATTCATGATTTTGGTAGATTTGAAATTAAGTTTGGTTCTAGCTACTTAAGTATAGATAAATCACCAAATATTCTATATAACTCAAAAAAATATGAAAAATTCACATAAAATGTACCTGGTAGGGTAGTAGTTTTAGTAAAAATTTTAGCTGTAGAAAGTTTTTGTAGAATTTGTTATGATTTTCTAATTGGTGATAAATGTGGGCTATTAAGAAAAATAGAAAAGAAATAGGTAAAATGCTAGAAAATTCCTGAAAAATAGGTTCAGCTGTAAAGAACACAGAAACATGTTTATCTTAATTTGTGTTTATGAAAATATATTTTTTAGGCTTTATTTGGTAAGAACTAGTTAGGAAATGCTTAATTAATAAATAGTTTTCTTGTGGTAAAAATAATTTTGCAAACATGTAAAGCACCCAGGAGTGCTGAATGTTAAATTTAACAATTGAAACTCCATTGTATGATTAATGGTTATTTATAGATGTTTTGTTTAATGTATGTAGAAAGTTAAGTGGTTATAACACATTTAAAAAGAGTTAATAAGATTTCTTTATATGTTATTTCAGAATTGAATTAAGTTTAATAAGCAATTAAAAGAAAACCACTCCACCTTTCTTTTTGAGTTCTTAGTTTATTTATAATCCATAAATGATTGTCCAGTGATGTATTAGTGAGTTGTTGCAGTAATTTGGTGATTGTTTTCTTGTCCGCTGCTGCATCTCATGCATCCGCATTTCATGTAGAGCAAATCCTTGTTGACGGAGTATACGAGATCGAGGTCGAGCCCGAGGACGATCCAGCTGCTGCCGAGTTGAACATTGCTGCTGCACAAAACCCGAACCAAAGTTCGGAAGGGCCCAAGGCCAGTGGTGATCAGGAAGGCAAGCCCCGGAGCATAACCTATTGTTAAAACTAACACTTGTACTATATGCCTTACTTTGTGCATTTAAGTTTTGAGGAGTTGAATGAAACCCTAGTTGCATGATCCCTAGGTACCCATGTCCTAATACTAGTATGTGTAGGTCGCTTAGACTGCCATGCTTAATTAGGATCGGTAGAAGTCGAGTGATTGCCTTGTCACTCGCGAGATATAGGTTTATACTTTATGTTTATTTATGAAGTTCGGTAAGCAGGGCTCGTACGATATTACTGATTGGTTGAATGTCCCGCTTGCACAGAGGAATGTTGGCTAAGGCATTGATTGTGTGGTCAGTTGGTCAAGCTTTTGAAGGTACTAATCGTATGTCGGGAAATGTGGTAAACTGGTAAACCTAGTACTTGATTCAAACTGACGTCTGACAGACATTTCCACTCCATTGGGCGAGGGGGATGATGGCGAGTGTAGCAGTGGCCGCGGCACAGGTTGCCTGGGGCACCTGGGGTCCGTTGGGGCGTGCACTCAGGTGGAGTGGTATCTGATGGCAGGTGGCAGAGAGAGATGGGAACGGTTGCGTCGTGAGGTCCTGGGTGTCTCTCATGGATCGTACGATTAGGTTGTCCCATGTATGGTTAAAATCAACTCGAGTTGTCCGTCCTTCGCGGTTACATGAAGCTGCTTGATCTCTTGTCATACATCAGTGTCTTGGGCCAAAAAGAGGTAGAATTGTTGTTAGCTGAGAAATGTCGATCTCATGTTAATCAATTGTTTTTCCACACTGATTGTTATTGGATAGCTTGGCAAATCTAGTAATGGTTAGCCTCACTTCAAAACGTGGCTAAAATATTGAAAAATAGGGATCAACTTGTAGATGCTTTTTGGCAAAACAAACCCCTCAGCCTTAAAGCCTTGCATGTCTAGTATTTAACCTTGTCGGGTAAGTCTTGCTGAGTATTAGTATACTCAGCCTTGCTTGTGGCTTAACTTTTCAGATAATGGTGTGGGCTATGATCCAGTTGCTGCGTTGACTTGGCCGTGCATGTTGCCTGAAGGTTGGGTGGTTGAGCAGGTGCCGCCTGAGTCTGACTCGGGCCGCGGTGATTGAATGTTATGCGTGGGCTCCACATAATGTTATGTGTACCGACGTTTAGACTTCCACTGTTTTATAACTCTGGGTTGTAATAACTAAAATTTATGCACTGTATTTGTATAATTATCTATGCTAACCGTGTGATGTAAAATTTGTGATGAGTTGTACTGCCTGAGCCCATCTTCGAGTGGGACTGCTGCTATTTCGTTTTGGTCGAGAGAAAAGGTGGTTTAATCGGGAAGGTATCCGACGGATTGCACGATTAGCTCGGTTTAAGGGCATGGAGCACTGCTGTGATAGTGGGCCCGTGCTCTTAAGCCGGATTAATTGGGGCGGTCTGCCACACCACCACGTTCATCGAGAGGGCCTAGAAATTCCCACGTTAATTCAAAAAAGAAAAGAATATACACCGTTGGATTTTATGTATATCTAACGGTTCTAAAAATTTCCATGTTAATCCAAAAAGAAAAGAATATACACCGTTGTAATTTATGTATATCTAACGGTCCTAAAAATTCCCATGTTAATCCAAAAAAGAAAAGAATATACACCGTTGGATTTTATGTATATCTAACGGTCCTAAAAATTCCCACATTAATCAAAAAAGAAAAGAATATACACCGTTGGATTTTATGTATATCTAAGGGTCCTAAAAATTCCCATGTTAATCCAAAAAGAAAAAAATATGCACCATTGAATTTTATGTATATCTAACGGTCCTAGAAATTCTCACGTTAATCCTAAAAAATACACTGTTGGATTTTATGTATCTAACGGTCTATCTTAGCCTTAATAGTTCTCATAAAAAATGATTGGTAATAGCTAATTTTGAAATAAAAAGTAAAGTAGCAACAAGTGTCCACGAATATGGCTATAACTCTAAATGATGATGCAAATAAAACATCGATCTGATTTTAATTTATTTTTGACCTTCAGTAGATCCAAGTAGCAGTTCTACAAGATCAACGCAAAAGTATATTTTTAACTTCCGGTGGATCCAAGTAGCGGTACTCCAAGATCAATGCAAAAGTGTCACAGATGACGCGGACGATGTGACCACCGAAGGGTTTCTATGTGCCATGTAAAGGTCATGTCACTCATATGAAGGAGCAACATATATAGATAACGATGAGCCAAAACGTTGCTAGAAGTTGGCAACTTTCCATAACTCATGCACAACTTTTTTACGGGACCATCTCAAAGTAACAAAGAATACACTGATTTTTTGTGTCTGAATTTGCAGCTATTCAAGCCGTGATGTGTGTGAGACCCTAGCTAGCAGCGAGCGGACAACACACCAGTTGTTAAAATGGAGCAATGATGTGGAGCAATGATGTGGCTGAAGGCTGAAGCCGTGTCCGCGTGCTTTGTCCATTTAGGGGTATAATAAATTGCATGCGTGCGGTTGATGACTAGCTGAAGTGCTGCACATATACTGGCCACTCCGTGCGCATATGACTGGCTGAAATAAAGAAATGATCGATGATGATGATAGCGTGTTGATCAATTGCGAACCAGATCAAGGAGGCCATAGAAGCAACGTGCACGCATGAGTTGCATTTTCTTAGAACTGTGTGATTTAGCAGGTTAGGTGCTTTGCCATATGGACAAATAGATGGAATTAGAAGATGCTATCCTTAGCTAGATGGTACCGCAAAGGAAGAAATTCATGAATTTGATGTGTTTTTACACACACGCACATGCATGCTAATGTATCCAATCTCTAGACCCTTTTGTTGGATAATCCCATATTGCCACTAAATAAATGGGATAATCTACAGGCAGATGCATACAAGGAAAAAAGACAGAATGACCAATTCATTAGAGTCGGGTTATGAACATTTTTTTGAAACACCAATACAGACACAGACGCTCACACACATATGCACACTCACCCTATGAATACACGCACGTAAACCCTACCTTATGAGCACCTCCGAAAGATTTGGCCCGTTGTTCCGATATTGAGATTGACGAAGTCACTATAGACGCCTCGCGATGCGACACCCGTGCCGAGTTAGGAACTTGAACCCAGTGGACAAATTCCATCACAAGTAACCTAACTAACTAAGCTACCCTTAATTCACGGTACAAAGAAACCGGTCAGCCATGGTTTGTAGCAAATGTAGATAACCTTAGAAATCCAAAAAGGAAAAAAATATACACTGTTATGATGATCTATTGGTCTGTGTTATCCAAAAAAAGTCCTTATTGAAAATGATAAATAGTAGCTAATTTCAGAATAAAAAATCAGTAAATTAGCACCAAAGTATCCACGCATTTAATAGTTAAATTTGAAATAAAAATAAAATTAGCACTTAACCAAAGAGTACATATTGAATATGATTAGTAAATAGATAAATTAAAAATTTAAAAAAATATAAATTAGCAATTAACTCAAGAGTCTATATCAAACATAATAAATAAATAGCTAAATTCAGACTAAAAATAAGGAATATAATAATTGTTTTGTGTATGAATTTGGAAGAAATATATAGCTAAATAAAAAGTATGTGCCAAATACAATTAACAAAGAATTAAATGGATACAAACCAACTAAATATAATATTATATATCTTTTTATTAGTATGGTAATTAAAAATGATTATATATTTTTTATTAGAATGAATTAAATATAATTACTAAAGAATTAAATGGATACAAATAAATCTTAGTTTTGACATAGGACCCGAAATTACTATGCTAATAAAAAATAATATATGATACTGATTTTATAAGATAATATTAATCATTCAGATTATTCGAATGAGTTTGTTAAATTTGATTAACGAGAGATAATTAGTAGTATTATATGAATTTGGAAGAAGATAGAAAAATAAAAATTATATGCAAAACACAAATAAATATAATACAATGAAAAAAATGAAAAATGTTATTTTATTTTATTTATTTTTGAATAATTTTACTTATACAAATACTAGAAGCGCAACAATTATAGCACGACTATAGAGTCATGTCATAGCAACTACGTGATCCCATTAGAATTATGCATGCAAGGCTGAGTATCATGCTAACATGGCAAACAAGGCATGGTGATAAACCACTAGCAACAATGACAAGTAGAATTATGGTGATGTCTTGCTATGTAGTATTGTGATTAGTGGACCAATGAGATCTGAAAAATTTAGGATAAAATAAATGATAGATGATGCAATTACGTGCAGAGTTCTAGCAAGATCCAGAACAAAGCAACATGAAAATCGAGACTTGACATGCACATCTATCCATAGCAAGGTGAAGATTGTGTTCAAAAAGAGGAAAAAACATGCATGGTAAAGTTTCAAGTGTCAGTAATACATCTGCAATGATCGCGGCATAGCGGGTAAAACCCATTGTAAGCAGAAATAGGAGACAGAGGATGAGTTCAAAGAAGAAGGCTATACCATGCCAACTGCAATAATGAATATAAAAAATTCATTATGGAAGCATGCATAGAATAAAAATGGTGAAAAACATAGATGGTACCTTAGTTTGATCCATCTAGAAAAAAAATAAATGACACCATTAGAAACAAAACTATATGCATTCGTTTTTAAAATTTGAACACAAGTTTAACATCTGATGAAGACAAATGTGAAAGACGAGGACTTACATACTTTAAATATAAGTGCTTTGACTTACATCCTTTAAATATAAGTGCTTTGAGTAACTAATAGAGTAGAAGGAAGATGAGAAAAAGACGCGATGGAGATAGAGACACAACCAAATGAAGAGACGACACATAGTGAGGGCTGATAACTCAACAAGCATGCATGGAGCTATAGCAATTAGATATTGGGGAAGCAAAATAAAAAGAAATGGTAATGGTACGCACTAAGCCAATAATCTAGATCTCAAACTCAAACTCAAAATTAAATGAAACTAAAAATTGAATGGTAATACTATGCATGGGACACAACAAAAAACGATGCATCTATTGCCCATTAAGATTTCAAATTCAAACTTAAAGTTAAATTCTAACTATTACCAAAAATGGTATGCACCGAGCCAATAACCTATATCTCCCTGTAAACAAGAAAATATAATTTATCAACATCACTACAACTTCAACCAAAAATGTGCATCGCCAGTTATAAATTTTTTAAAAATAGCCATGTTAAAATTATATTAAAAATAAAAAAATTATATATAAGTGTTGACACCAGATTTTGACTCGGCTAGAGTTGTGCGCGATGGAGCTGCTGCAGAGGCCAAGTCCGATTCTGAATGTCATCCGATTTCGATCGGAGTTCGTTCGATAGGAGTCCCGATCGGGCACGAGACAAAGGAGGCCGGAGCATGTACGACTTCTCAGGGAGACGCGTCTGGAAGCTTCTTCAGGGCCTGATTGTGCGCCAAGATTTGTAATAGTTTTAGTAGTTTAAGATTAGATTGCTTTAATTAAATTAGAGATATTGTCGTAGCCGACAAGTTTTAGCTAGATTTCCAGGGTATAAATATAAACCCTGCGCCATTGTAAAAGATGTTCACACAACCATTCAATCAAACACAACTTTCGGCCTAACGTGCCACCCAAACCCTTTTCGTCGAGTTCTTCAGCAAGCAGGGCTGCATCATCTTGACCTCCGGTTTGTCTGTAAGTCCGACACCCTTATCGAGTTAATCTAAGCTTTAGATTGAGGCGTATCGCCCTTCTTCGTTTAGTTAATTCACCAATTTATCGAGTTATTCTAGGCTTTAGATTGAGGCATATCGCCCTTCTTCGTTTAGAACGCTCACCCTTTACCGTATCTTGCTGTTTTATCTTGTCGGCTTACATCTATCAGAGAAGATCTATCCTGTTTTATCATAATTCAAGCTTTATAATAGATCTGTTCTTATTGTTTATATAGCTGATTTGGATCTAATTCGCAAGTTACAAATAGATCTGATTTAAATAAGTTGTTTGATATATATTGATCTATTGGAATAAATAGGCTAATCGGTGCCCTGCTAGCAACGCTGTCTCGAAATCGATCCGATTGTTAGTGACACAAGAATTAGTTTATTTATCACCTTTGGAAAGATGAATATTAAAGAACGAGTTTAGATTAGATCTATCTCTGATTCTGTTTACATGATCGATGGTTTAACCTAATGCTGTACCTTCACGATTCAGTTTTCATAGCCGATGGTCCGTTTTAATACTTTTTACATCTTCACAAATCGGACTCATAGCCGATGGTTTATGATTCTCAAATCGGACTTCCGTTTAACACTGATCCGATCTGTTGGGACAAATCGGGGCCTTGGCCGATGAGTTCCTTATTGTTTACTGATTAAACTCTACCTTGTCAATTTCAGGTCAAATTGACTGGCACGTCACGAACCTCGAGATTTTGGACCTGCACTGAAGTGAAGCAAATCTTCCAGGCCACAGTGTTAATTTTCGAGAGTCAACGCCTGACTTTTTGGACGTCAACACATTTTGGCACGCCTGGTGGGACAAGAAGGCTTCCGCGATGGCACCTGGAGACAAAGCAGCTGCGATCCCTACGATCACGATGGATGATCTCAGTGACGAGCAGAAGAAACTCGTGGAAGCACAAATTGAAGATTTCAAGAATCTGTGCCTAGACTCATTCAGTAAAACTCGCAATGCAGTGATTAAGAAAAATCAGTTTCCTGTTCCTCAGGAAGCGTTCGATCGGATCACTGCCGAGGAAAGAAAATTCTTTCAAGATTTTGTTGATGCTGGTTTGAGTCATGCTTTGATTAACCAATCTGGAATATTGGTTAACACGGTGGTGGGACTGATTGCCCAATTGCTGGATGGAGCTATATTAAAGGATGCCCAGAAGGGACCTGCTTACTTTGATACTGGAGCTGCTGCAGCAATTAAGAATCTCAAGAAGAAGATGATGCAATTTACTTCGTCTACATCACCAGAAACTCACCCTGAGTGTTATGAAGCTCCCAAGATAAAAAAAAGGCAAAACCTAAGGCGGTAGAAGGAGGTGAAGAAAATGAACAGGAAGAGGAATCGGAAGACAAGGAATACGGTGGAACTCAACATATTGACCAGTTTGGCAGCCGAATTCCTGTGGTTGAGGGCAAGATGGTATATCCTGTTTTCTTCAATACTGAAAATCCACCCAAGAACAAGGGAGCTGACAATCGGGAGCCGTCGATCGGACCTAATGAGACACCTGTCATAATGAATCGTGCTCCGATTAGTCAAGGAAACTACACTCAGGAGGATTGGGCAGATAAGATTGCTGACGTCATGAAGAATCAGTTTGGTCTGAAGCCCAAGGGTCAACCTTATCTGTATCGGAAGCCGTATCCGGACTGGTTTGATACATTGCCTATGCCAGCCCGATTCAGGATTCCGGATTTTTATAAATTTTCTGGACAAGGAGATGTCACCACCATTGAGCATATCAGCCGATACACAATTCAGTGTGGTGAAGTTGCATCGATTGATCCATTGAAAGTTAAGTTGTTTCCTATGTCGCTTTCTGGATCGGCCTTTTCGTGGTTTTCATCGTTACCACCGAATTCTATTAATAATTGGGCCAATTTGGAAAAACAGTTCCATGCTTATTTCTTCATGGGAGTACAAGAGACCAGATTGTCCGATCTGACAGCACTCCGACAGAGAAACGGTGAATCGGTTAGTGAGTTTGTCCAAAGATTCAGAGATGTGCGCAGCCGATGTTACTCATTGAATTTATCGGAGGGACAGTTGGTCGATTTGGCATTCCAAGGTTTGTTGCCTCAGGTCAGAGACCGATATACAAGTCAAGATTTTGAAGGCTTGGGGCACATGATTCAAAAGCTCTCTCAGCATGAAGGACGTGGCAATGACTATCGGAGAGAGAAGTTCCAGAGGAAAATTGCCAATATTGAATATGATTTCGATGGGGAGGAAGCTGAAGTCGATTTGGCTGAATGGACCAAGAATAAGAATTCCGTTGCCTGCCCATGGGTGAAGGTCGAGCCAGAAAGGTACAGCTTTGATATCACAAAAGCCGATAAAATATTTGATTTATTACTAGCAGAGAAACAAATCAGGCTTTCCCCGAATCATACAATTCCTTCTGCCGAAGAGTTGAAGAAAAAGAAATATTGCAAGTGGCATAACTCAGTTTCTCATCATACCAATGACTGCAAAGTTTTCCGCAATGAGATTCAATCGGCGATTGAAAAAGGAATTATTAAAGTTGAAACTGGCAAAAAACCAATGAAGCTTGATGGACATCCGTTTCCTCAAAATATGGTCGAGATCGGAGCACCTGACAGAAAAATGAAAGCCAAAGTCCTTACATCGGAGAATGTGAAGAAATCGGGAGCTGTTGACCCGGATTGCCAAGTAACGGCCGATGATGTGCAAAATCGAAAAAAACCAGCATTATCGGGATGATCACCGACGCGGCGAGAAGACTAGGGTTACATTGGGGCAGCTCATTGATAAATATATGTACCAACAGGAAAGGAATCGGAGTCCTCCGACAGGGAGATTTGATAATAAAAATCATTGGGGATGTCCGTTTTTCAGGTTCTGTTGGAATGAAAAGTTAAGGCTTCCATCAATCTATGATTGTCCAGAGTGCAGCGATCAATATGAAAGCTATAGGGATTCAAAAAGGAAGCGTCAATCTGTGCATGACCGATTGGAATTTGGGCGTCGATGCAGCTGGCATGATGAGGTAGCCTATCAGCAAGAACGCGAAGATTGGCGTGAATACCATAATCGGCGTGAGCATGAAAATCGGTGCTATGACCGATGGGACAATGATCGCCGAAAGTATGATGATCGCCTAAATTATAAAGCAGACCATCTTTCTGTGTATGATCGTCTGGTGTACAGGAAAAAGGAAGTTATTCAAGAGCCAGAAGACGCACAGGAATCGGAGAAGGAGGTCAAATCGGACCTACGTCCAGGGGTCAATCCGCAATGGTGTCCTGATGGTTTGACCAAAACTCAGAAGCGAAGGGTTCAGCGTCTCCGATTTAAAGAATTGTTGAAGGAGAAGTGTCAAAGAGATGACAATTCCAAGGTTTGGAAAGCTAAGCCTAAACGTGATGA
>CM014278.1:95636278-95758095 GCA_004135705.1 Alloteropsis semialata | reverse complement strand
CTGCCTGTATCCGCACCGCGACCTCTGCTTCCGCCCGCGCTGCGACCTCCGATCCCGCCCGCGCCGCGCCCTGCTCTCCGCCCGCGCCGCGCCCTCCAGCGCCGCGCCCGTGCCGCGCCGCGCCCTCCGGCGCCGCCTGCGCCGCTCCCTCCACTCCCGCCCGCAGCTCTGTGCCGTCCGTCAAGAGCCGAGGAGGAAGCCGTCCGCCGCCTCGGCACGCGGCGGCTGCCGCGCCGCGCCCAGTGCGTCCAGGCCGCCCCCCCCGGCCCGCCTCTGGTAATTTTTTTATTTAGTTTAATTAGTTTAGTTAATTAAGTTATGTAGTTAAATTAGTTTAGTTTATATAGTTGAATATATATTTAGATATAGAATTTAAATTAGTTAGCAATTTTAGATTACTATATAATTTTAATTAGTTAGCAATTTTAGATATAGAATTGTAGATATAGAATTTTAGATATTGAATTGTAGATATAGAATTGTAGATATAGAATTGCAGATATAGAATTGTAGATATAGAATTTTAGATATAAAATTTTATATATAGAATTTTAACTTGTCATGCCTCTCAATTTGACTTGGCATACTTGTCAATTTTAGAGGGAGAGGAGGTCTTCTTTGCCGCACTCGCTACCGGAGGAGGAGATCGTCATCGGGCCCCTAGGTGAGCCTCGTGACGTGCGGCGCTGTATGCCATATGTCCGGTCATCGAGCCGTGGGAAGAAAACTCTTGTGTAGCCCGACCTTCGTGTCGTGGTTTGTTTTGCAGGTTTTGGAAACCTCACCGTACAGGGGAGGTGCTGCCGAAATTTTGAATAGACACTAAACATTGATCTATTTTTGCAGGAAAGCTGCCATCGCCGCAGCCACCGCCGAAGGAGGAGTAGGAGGCCGCGCTGCCGTTTCCCCGAAGGCGTCATCGACCCTCGTCTTGCCGCCTGCCCCCGCCTCGCCATCAAGTTACAAGGTGAGCACGTGCAAAATGCCCCATTTCCGTATCGTGTTTGTAGATCACGTAACCTAGTTAGGCGTCTCCCGTTCGAAAGAGATACGGTTGGAAATATGCATATACTTGCATATCTATGACCGTATCTGTTTCGAATTGTCCACGTTTTTTGGACAGCCCGAGGATGTGTAGATGGCTTTAGTTTCCATGGTCTGCTCTGATCTGGGACAGAGTTTCGGCATCACCTCTCCGTTGTTCTCCAGATACACAATCTCCTTGGCAGGACGTGTATTTGGAGAACAGCAGGGAGGTGCTGCCGAAATTCTGTCTCGGATAGGAGTAGAGCATGAAAACTAACCCCATCTACACATCCTCGGGTGGGATTAGGACCTATCTTTACCTATTAGAGCATGATAGACATCGTGTAGATAAACTATTTGTTATATCACTCGCTCATATGTTAAAGGATGGATGACCGTGAGTGGATGTACACGGGCTGGCGGGGTAAGCGTGACTGGACCGAAGAATTCGTTCACAAGGTCGAAGATTTCTTGAAAAAGGCATTTCAGAACGGACAGAGTAAAGCGCCGTGTCCCTGTAGCAAGTGTGCAAAAGATACTTCAATCTCAGTTCCAGATGGGTAAACACATTTGCACCTATGGGTTTGTGGCAAACTATACCCGGTGGATCTGCCATGGTGAGGCCCATCGTGCGAGAGACGAGGTGGTGCGACAACGCATCGAGGATTTTGATGGTGATGCCGGTTGCGGGGGCATGTTAGATGACTTTAATCAAGCCCTGTTTGATGAAGGACCCAGTCATGTTAGGGAGGATCCGCCAGAGGCAACCGCAAAGGCCTATTACGACATGTTGTCTTCGGCACAGAAACCATTCCACGACCATACCGATGTTTCTCAATTGGATGCCGTCGGACGCATAATGGCCCTAAAGTCTGAGCTTGGCATAAGTCGAGACGGCTTTGATAAGATGTTGACAGTTTTTAGCAGCCTGCTTCCGGGTGGTCACAATCTGCCACGCAACCTGTATGAGGCACAGAAACTTCTTCGTGCACTTAAGATGCCATACGAGCAGATACATGCTTGTACAAAGGGATGCATCTTGTTTAGAAAAGAACATGCAGATGAAAAGTATTGTCCTAAATGCAAATCATCTAGATATCTGGAGGTAGACTCGGGCGATGGTCATAAGAGGCAGCTCGAAATCCCCGTGAAAATCCTACGGTATCTTCCGTTCATACCGAGAATCCAACGGCTTTACATGACCGAGGAGTCCGCGAAACAAATGACCTGGCACAAAGAAGGCAAGCGATACCGTCCTGAAAACATGGTACATCCAGCCGATGCTGAAGCATGGCGACATTTTGACGTGTGTCATCCAGTGAAAGCAGTGGAGGCTCGTAATGTACGTGTTGCGCTGGCAACTGATGGGTTCAATCCTTATGGAATGTCGGCTGCACCATACACTTGTTGGCCCATGTTCGTTATTCCCCTCAATCTCCCTCCCGGCGTCATCTTTCAACGGCAGACCATATTCTTGTCATTGATAATTCCGGGATATCCAGGGGATAATATGAGTGTGTATATGGAGCCTCTAATTGATGATTTGCTCCGTGCTTGGGATGAAGGAGTATGGACATACGACCGAGCTACAAAGACAAACTTCAAAATGCATGTATGGTACATGTACTCCCTGCATGACATGCCGGCGTATGGGATATTCTGCGGCTGGTGTGTCCACGGGAAGTTCCCATGTCCAGTATGCAAGGCAGCTCTCAAATTCATCTGGTTGACGAAGGGTGGCAAGTATTCTTCGTTCGACAAGCACCGACAATTCCTCCCTATGGACCATCCATTCAGACGGGACATTAAGAACTTTACCAAAGGTGTAATGGTTGAAGAACCCCCACCGCAGATGCTGATAGGTGTCGCGGTTCGTGCGCAGTTAGACGCGCTCAAGGTCAACAAAGAAGGTGGTGGGTTTGAGGGTTATGGTGAGGAACATGCCTGGACTCAGAAGTCGGGCTTGTGGAGGCTCCCCTACATGTGTGACCTTCTTCTTCCACATAACATTGATATGATGCACACTGAAAAGAATGTCGCCGAGGCAACATTCGGTACAGTCATGGACATTTCTGATAAGACAAAGGACAATGTTAAGGCTAGAGTGGATCAAGCTAGGATGTGTAATAGACCAAAGTACGACATTCCGCCTCCCAAAGACGGCAAGAAATGGAAAAAGCCTCCAGCCGAATTCGTACTGAAGAAGGAGCAAAGGAGGGAAGTACTAGAATGGTTCAAAACTTTAATGTTTCCTGATGGGTATGCAGCGAATCTGAGAAGGGGGGTGAACTTAGCTACAATGCGAATCAATGGGCTGAAGAGCCATGACTACCACATATGGATTGAGCGGCTTCTTCCGGTGATGGTTCGAGGCTATCTCCCTGATCATGTGTGGCTTGTGCTGGCAGAGTTAAGCAATTTCTTCCGCGTACTTTGTGCTAAGGAATTATCTCGGACTGTGGTTGCAGAAATGGAAAAATTTGCTCCAGTGTTGCTTTGTAAGTTGGAAAAGATCTTTCCGCCCGGTTTTTTCAATCCAATGCAGCATATGATTTTGCACCTCCCGTATGAGGCACGACTGGGGGGTCCTGTGCAGGCCCGTTGGTGCTATTCAATTGAGAGGCAACAAAAAGTTCTTCGAACCAAATGTAAAAACAAATGCAAAATTGAAGCTTCCATTGCAGAGGCATACTGTACTGAGGAGGTGTCAAATTTCACAACAAAATACTATGGTGACACTCTTCCGAACGTCCATAATCCACTACCTCGTTACAATGCCAACGAAAATGATTCAAACATCAGCCTTTTTAGAGGGCAACTCGGAAGTTCAAGTGGTGGCACTCGTAAGACCTTGCAACATGAAGAGTTGCGCAAAATCATGATGTATGTGCTGACAAACCTTTCAGAAGTGGAAAATTACATCCAGTAAGTTCTGAACAAACTAGTTCTCGATTATTTTGCATCCAACCCCTCTTAATCTTGTTCTCGTTCATACAGAGAATTTACTCATCAATTCTGGCGAAGAAATAGGGCACCGACACCACATCAAGTTGATACCCTTCTTAAAAATGGAGCGGGAGGTTCTGCGCCCGATTTTATTTCTTGGTTCAAACATAAGGTACAGTCGTTCTAAGGCTCGTACTTTTTACGACGTGCGAATAATAACATGAACTATCATGATTTTACTTTCAGGGCCAAAATGATGAGTCAATGAGTCCCGAGTTGAGACAGATTGCCAATGGTTGTGCCTATAGGGTCATGTCATACTCCGGCTATGATGTGAATGGATATCGCTTTCACACAGAAAGCCACGAGCAGAGTCGTCCCAATCGAAGAACCACAAATAGCGGAGTTTGTACGACAGCTAATGATGGGGTCGATTATTATGGCATAATTGAAGAAATATATGAACTAACGTTTCATGGTTGCAAACCTCTTAAGCCGGTCATATTCAAATGCCATTGGTTTGATCCTAACGAAGTGCGACGGACCCCTAATCTTGGACTAGTCGAAATTCGACAGTCATCCGTGTATCCAGGAGACGATGTCTATATTGTGGCTCAACAAGCCACACAAGTTTATTATCTCTCATACCCGTGCAAAACCGACAAACGTCTTCAGGGTTGGGACGTTGTGTACAAGGTGTCGCCACACGGCAAACTACCTGTCCCTAACAATGAAGATTATAACATAGATCCAAACACGTATGACGGAGAGTTCTTTCAAGAAGATGGACTACCAGGGCGTTTTGAGATAGACTTAACCGGAGCGATCGAAATGGAAGTAGACGATGATGAAACGGTTCATGACGAGGATGCTGGAGATGAGGTTTATAATGCGAAGGATTTAGAATTACTTGAGCGATTACAATTAGGGCTTGATGACGATGACAGTCCTCCTTTGGAGCACGGGCCTGAATATGAACTCGATATGCAAGATAGTGATGATGAGACTTATGATGCAGCTAATCCTGATCAAGATGACTATTTTTAATATATGTTAGTTTCTAATTATGTGATGTTTATTTTGTAATTATGTTACTCTTTCTTAAATATTTACTGATTGGTTTACTGTTTTTAATTGCAGGTGATTGAACAAAGATGGTGGGCGGCGGTGTAGCACGAAAATGTGTGTCTGCTTTCAGAAGAGCTCTTCCAAGCCCTTCTGCGTCGGGGCCCTCGACTTGGGGTCGAGGGAAGGGTCGAGGGAAAGGTGGCCCCAAGGGTGGCCGAAAGGGTCGACCTATACAGCCACCTTCGCCAGAGGAGGAGGAGGAGGAGGAGGAGGAGGAGCAGCAGCAGCAGGAGCAGCGGCAGGAGGACGAATACGTTCCTTCCGAGGAGGAGGAGGAGGAGGAGGCGGAGGCGGAGGCGGAGGCGGAGGCGGAGGAGGAGGAGGAGGAGGCCACGACAGGGGCTATCCCGGCTGTCTGGTTGCGAGGTCCCTCGAGACTTCCGGATAGGCCGATACCTCTTGCTTCCCGCCCAATGATTCAACCCTCTGGGCAAGCGTAAGTAAATTTACATGTTATCAATACCTTTTCATTTCAATACCTTATGATTTCACAATATATCATCTTAATCATTTTTGACAGGGGTTGGCGAGTACTCATCGAATGTGGTCACAACCGCAAGGTCAACGGCATCCTCGGCCTTTTGTGCAGGGAGCACTTCCCGGGCCTGGTCACCATTGGCGGAAGGCAGGAGCCGGCCTGGACGTGGGAGCACTACGTCACCGTCCCAGATCACGTCGATCGGGAAGGAAGGATCTTCGCTAACAAGGCGGAGCGGGTCAAGGCCGAGCTGTGGGTAAGTATTCCTCGCACTAAACTACTCAATACATGGCATTCATTTGTAATAATGACTAGATACATCGTGTTTATATGCAGGATTTCTACAGGTGTGCGGATGGGTACGAGGCCCGTGCGGCGGTTGTGGCTCACAACCGATGCGTGAAGCTGGTGAAGGACATGCACTACGAGGCGCAAGTGCAGTGTGTCATCAACTTCAGCGCTCTGTTCATGGGCCAGAAGATAAATAAAGAAGCCGCCAGAAACTTGAAGCTGACCCGGGAGCAGTACTTGCAGGTATTTTTTCATATATTTTCAGATTTAAGAACGGCGAACCTTTTGATATTCTTACGTTTCATTGACTTGATCACGTGTAGGTGCCTGCGTGGTGGTGCCGCAATGATATGGTGTGTTGGGGACGCATAGTGGACAAGTGGTTCACACCAGAGTGGGAGGAGAAGCATAACGCTGGCCGAGAGCAGCGTTTGCTGATGCCAGGTCCCGCACACCATCAAGGCAGCCGTACCAACGACGAATATAGGGCTAAATGGGTATGCTGGTTCATTTTCTTTATTTGTCATCAAACTACTCAATGTTGCTTCATTTGTCATCAAATTGGTGTTTTGTTTTGCAGTCCGCAGCACATCAAGGCGCTGAGTGCTCCCAGTTCATGGGATGGGCTATGGCGCACAAGGGCAAGGCGTCCGAGGTCACCTACAACCCGGACGACCCGCCCTCGGCGTACTCCAATCCCTCCATCCACACCCGCATCACCGAGTACACAGAGGCAGGACGACAGGTCCATGGGCCAGAGTGGGATCCGAGCGCCCATGACCTGGATGGAGAGCTCGTCATGAGGGTGGGAGGAGGCAAGAAACATGGCCGGTACTACATGGGCGACGGTATTCTAGACACGGCCAGTACTCCCACTCTCCCCCAGGTTCGAGCCAGGAGCACCAGCAGTAGCCCGGCCATACGCCCACGCCTGACACAGTCACAGCTCCAAGTGCAGGAACTTCAGGTTATTTATGTCTTATTCATTGTTCATTCATTTCTTATATATGTTTGATTTGAATTGTGACATTGTGATGAAAAATTGTAGGCCCAGCTAGAGGCGCAAGCGCAAGCACACCAGGCGGCAATAGCGGCGGCGATAGCCGAAGAGAGGCGGATACGGGAGGAGGAACAGGCCAGGCAGCACGCCGAGAACCAGCAGCAGCTGAGCGCGATGTACAACTACATTCGAGCTCTTTCTGTTCAGATTGGTCAGCCCCTGCCCCTACCGCAGATGGTCTTCCCGGCGGCTCCGGCTCCAAAAACTCCTGCGGTGAGTGACTTGAATTCCTTGTATATTCGTTTCAATTATTAGAGACTTAGAGAATATAGAAACTTAGAGTCACTTAGAGACTTAGATTAAATTTTGAATGTTAAAGATTATAACTAGGAGAAATTGAATCTTCTCTCACATTCAATCTATTCTCAATATTGCAGAACCAATCTGCGGCATCGAATACGCCGGACTTGTCGCCAGGCATCTCACCGACGTTACAGCCGCAGCAGTTGTTCCCGCCGGATAACCCCCTGCCGTACCCGCCACCGTACCCCCCAGCACCGTGAATTTGAATTTTGGAATAATGAACTTGTGACATACTTTGGATTTCCGAACTTGTCAAACGTATAATGCATTTGTGAATTTGTCTATATTATGTGCCTGTGATGCTATATCAATTGCCTGTGATGCTGCTTGTCATGAAATATATGTCTGTGATGTTTGTTTGAGAGGGGACCTTTTTACGTGAAAAAATAGCAAAAAAATGGTGAATTTGGTCACTTCGCCGTGTGTGGCACACGGCAAAGAAGGCCTTTGCCGTGTGTTTTTGCCATGGCACACGGCGAAGGGACCAAACCTGATGGTTCTGGACGGAACATTGCCGTGTGCAGAAGTTCGCCGTGTGCCTTTTCAATAGTTTGCCGTGTGCCGCTCCAAAGGCACACGGCAAAGTTGGCGTGTTTGCCGTGTGCCGCCCGTAAGGCACACGGCAAAGTATGAGAATTCGCCGTGTGTCCCTGTGTAGGCACACGGCGAAGTTTTGAACTTTGCCGTGTGCCTTTGGAGCGGCACACGGCGAACCCTGTGGGCCCCGGCCGCCGTCGCCGTCCCCTGTCGCCGTCCCCCGCCGTCTCGTCATTTTTTTGCCGTGTGCCCTGTCTGACACACGGCAAAGAGATTGCCGTGTGCCCGATAAAGGGCCCACGGCGAAGCTGGCTTCGCCGTCGTGGCTGGCCGCCGTCGGGCCTTCGCCGTGGGCCACACACGGCAACTCTTTTGCCGTGTGTTTTTGGTCCTTCGCCGTGTGCCCGCCGTCCCCTGTCGCCGTCCCCCGCCGTCTCGTCATTTTTTTGCCGTGTGCCCTGTCTGACACACGGCAAAGAGATTGCCGTGTGCCCGATAAAGGGCCCACGGCGAAGCTGGCTTCGCCGTCGTGGCTGGCCGCCGTCGGGCCTTCGCCGTGGGCCACACACGGCAACTCTTTTACCGTGTGTTTTTGGTCCTTCGCCGTGTGTCTCAGGCACACGGCGAATTGGCCATTTCCCGTAGTGGATGACGAGAAATGATATATAGCAGCTTTTGTGAAGTCAACTGGGCGTGACAGGCTGCTGATCGTAGGCAATAGTATAACTCATAGTATTTTTTTTCTTTCAATAATAAAGCGAATGGAAGACCAAGGAACAATCTTGATGCATTAATTTCTTCAAAACTTTCGAGCTCAGTGCAAATGAAATGGAGACACGATAGCACATGAATTAAAATATAACAACCCTTTTAAAGTAAGTTAAGACCGATATGATGTCCCCTTTTGTTTTCTCTGTCATGCACGTTTGTAAGTGAAAGGACTAGATGAAACTAAGAAATATGCAAGGGAATGTGTATTGACCAGAGATAAGCTTCCAGAGAATTTGACTGGTCGGAAAAGAATTTTGAGGACTGACCTGCTACATGAACAACTGAAAACCAGCATCCTTGACACTGATTTTCTTAAAAGATCTGCAAGGTTGACTCGCAAATATAGATGAGACCAAGATAATATCTACTAAATATGGGTCCCAATTTGGTAGAAGAAACAATGCTTTATTATCTTGCAACGGACCCATGCTGTGACTAAGGTAGAATGAAGATTGTATCAAGACTGATAAAATTTTACATCGAGTGCCAAAGTTCATATTGTGACCACAACTAAGGTAGAACAAATGTCAATCCAGAGTCACAAATGTAAAACAAAAGGTACAGATAGGCACACACTGATGCCTGCTCGTTATTAAGACTGAATCAGGGACTAAATTTATGGGAGTTTTCCCAAAACTCTCACATTATATATAGGGAGATATAGCTCCATTCTCTTCAGAAGCCACAACTTCAACAAAATCTATTCAGTGTCAAAACTTAAAACTTTCAATGACTCTTTTAGAATGCTGCAAGATATGATCCTAAACGTTGCACTTTGCTTTCAGCTCCTTATCTGTTACACCACTTATTTGTGTTTTTGCTGGTGCATGTTCTTATTTGAACATCGAAATGTGTCTATTTATTTGTTGTAATAGTTTTCCATACGCTATCTCACTAACATGATGGAACTCCACTTTCGAATGAGTGACTTGTCAAATGACAACATATAAAAACTAAAACAGTGTGACACGCGAAAAGGTTGTCTTATTATAGTTGAGATGAAAAAGATATGTGGGCATGTGCAACGATCGAATAATGTTTGCTACATTCAAAATCCTCAGCGTATAAAGCCAAAGCAACACAAAGCAGGGAGAGAATACGCACCTCTCCATTTTAGCATGGCTGCTTCTGCCAGTCAGCATGGAAGATTGGAAGGTAAGAATGGTACAACATTTGGTACCACTCTTGACTTTGTGGACGCAAAATCATTGGCAGACTGCTTGCTTGATTGAAGTTTGGTAGGGAAAACCAACTCTCCTAAAGCAGATTAAGAAATCTTTTTGAAGGAAGAAAAGCAGATTCAGTTATTCTCCAACCTCAATTGCTTCTTTCTGATCAAACATGAGCCAGGCGCTTGCAAACCTCGAGTAGCAAAATGCTTCCAGTAAAGTTGTAAGAATACATTCTCCGAAAGGAAATTAAATGACCGTAGATAATTTTATTGTAATAGTTCGCCTAATGATGCCTCCCAAACACAACTTTTTTTTTATAGCGGGCCCACAAATCTCAACTTGGTGAATATTAGGCTGGAGCAAATAATCTCAGCCTTTTCTTTATTCGCCTAATGGCACAATCTCTCCAAATCTATTCAGCCATAACTCAGTTGGGCTAGGGGGATTTGGAGAGATTGTGCCACTTAGTTGGCCCAACAAGGCTGAGTTTGGGCTCGGCTGCTCAGCCCAGTTGGCGGCAAGGCAATAATACATTTTCCCAGGCAAAAAAAAAAAGTGTTCTCTTTTTTCCTAAAAAAAGGATTTCTACGGAAGATTTTTTGAGCTCAGACGGCAGGGAGTCCCCTACCTTTTTTTTGTTTCTTATATATGAAGACGAGTTATGTACAAAGGATATTGCAGAGAGCTTCAAGCTCAGAAAAGCAGAGACAAGATAAAGTTAAAAGCTACTTAACGAAGATTCTAACAGCTTGTTAAGCTCTGAGCTTAACTAGAGCCAGCTCCTTGAAGGGCAGATTCCAAAGGGCAAAAAAAGAGACTACTGAAGTTGGTACACAAATGCATTTTTTTCCTTGAAAAATAATTCGGCTATAGGAGATGAACTATTCAAGATAGAGCAGCGACAAAAGCAAATATTCACAAACAGCGTCCATTTTGCCAAACTAATAAACTAGGAGGCATACATGTATTTAAACTTATGCGTATCTTCACTGAATTACCAAACTCATCGTAATAAAGTAGTAAACTGTTCCTTCTTAGCATGTACAGATTCTGTCGATTTGGCATGATACTGTAACATATAGTGATCTGATTTGCACATTAAAAGATGCACATGAGAAAACATATAGGAGCCAGTATCTCCAGTACAGAGCGTGCATGCTGCCTAAATGCCTTGGTCCCCTGCCCCATCACTGTGCAAGAAGCATTTGGTGAAGGCAGGGTCCATCAGTAAACGGCCTGGCCTGACATTAGCTCCGAATCCGTCAGGGAATCCAGCCAGAGGCTTAACATATTTGACGGAACACTGCGTGAATTAGAGCTGGTCCCCAATGCAATGCACAAAACAATAAACACCTCCAGCTCAAGGTTGCCAGAGCCAATCTGTTGTCGGAGCCACATTGTTCTCAGTTCTCACCAACCCATCTTGTTTCTCTCCTCAGACCATCAGTGGAATACAATACGCTACAAATATCAAGTGTGATCCGTTAAAGAAAGCTGATACAAGCAGATGCCAATCTGAAGCAAAGAACTGCCAAAAAGAACTCTAACAATCCGACATGTCGGATAGTTTACTAAAGCCAAGAAGATCAAGATCTAGTACCTCTTCTCTTTGTTGATGGTGCCTATATATAAGAAACAAAGGAAAGGAGCATGGAAAGAGCAAACGCATCAAAGGGGATGGATCGATCGGATCTTCGTACCGACACTTTGAAGGTCTGAACCCCCTGACAATCGATTGGGAAACGGGCACTTGCCATGATGAAATTTAATTTGGATCCGATTCAGCAGGGAGGGATACTTAAGTCAGCAAAGGTTTTGTCCCGGACCCATGGAATACTGTATACTCTACTAGGGCATGTTGATACTACATGCCTTTTGATGCATTCAGAGTTCACGTGATATTTTCTCTGAACCAAGTTGTGCTATTACAGTACAGCTACTTGGTTCTTTAGCTCAACAGAAGGGTTCAGAGTTCAAAACAGTCACAACAGCTCGCATCCCATGCGAGCCGTTTCTGGGTCTCTTGGGGGTATCGATTAACATGATGGAGGCTAGCTTATGGGTACTGAAATTATGTTGTGTTAGGTGAAATGATCAAATGACAGCAATGTCTCTGTGTATTTCCCATGCATTGTACGCAATGATGTGCATAGGATCGAGCACATACGTTCTCCTTTTCCTTTTTCGAGAGGAGCAACTAAAAGCACACAAGATGGTAAAGAGCAAAGCGCGCGATCGACTTGGGACGATGCACGAGGGTATATATCAAAAGGAGAACACCAACGTGAGATGGATAAAGAGGAGCAAGGTGAGCCTAGGATAATACCGGCACTAGGCCTTGGGTGATGGGTGATCATGATTTTGAGCGGGAAAAGCCGAAAAGGAAGCTGTCAAGATCATTGCTTAAGCTAAGATAAATCCTATACAGATTACAGAGGATGATTACGCACAATCTATGCCTCTTCTCTTTTTGGAAAAAAAAAACGTAAGAACCTAAAGGTTTTTGCATCCACTGTTGCAAGAAGGAAGAATTTCAGATTTTCAGAAGTGTTCAACATCACAAGTTGTTTTCCCATATTGCACGGACATTGGATTTGCATGGCCTCGCGCTGGCAGGACATAGCAGACTTGTGAGCCTGTGACGAACCGACCCCAAATTTGATGCTGCCCTGTTCCGCCCACGTCTGCGTGACGAGGCAACATCGGCACGGATGCCAGCCGGACAGGCTGCGCTGCCCTCTGCTCCAAGGTCACAACCGTGTTTCTTCTCGTGTCCGACACTAGCATCGGCCATGTGAAAGGGCAAGGTGTCGTTTGTGTTGGTGTCCGGCCTTTTTTTATTTCGGTGAGAAAACTTTGCGAAATTTACTGTAATAATTTTAAACCGAAGATTAGAAGGACTAAATATGATCTAATTATAAAACTAATTACACGGATAGACGAGAAATCGCGAGACGAGTCTATTAAGCCTAATTAATCTATTATTAGAAATTATTTACTGTAACACGACATTTGTCTAATCATGGCCTAATTAGGCTTAATAGATTCGTCTCACAATTTCACTCGAGGGTTATGAAATGGTTTTTGTCAGTTATCCATATTTAATACTCTTAATTAATATTTAAACATTTAAATTTACTGTAGCGATTAAAAAAATTGACGAACTAGGGTCGGTCGATCTTTTTTACACGATTCATCCGCTCCTGCACCTACGAGGCCATGGCCCACCCATGAGGCCATGACATACGCTTGGCTTGGATCAGCCGCCCAGGGCTCGGCAGTCAGCAGAGCTATTCGGTACCGGACGATGAAATGGGCAACCCATGAGCCATGACCCACCCATGAGGCCATGGACTGCCATGAGCCAGGGATGACGAACATGTAGATGTAGGGGGTGATTGGTTGGGTGCATAAGGGGCTAGTCAGGCTTATGCAATGCAGTCGCAGCCTGTTTGGTTGCCTGCATAGGTCGTTAGCCAGGCTTATCCAAGCTTTTTTACGGTACTTCATACTACCAACGAGTGGTATATAGTATAGATCTCCATAAGTAAGGGGTAGTTTAGTAAATTCACTTAGATGAAAATAAAATTAGAGATTGAAAATACAAAAATATATATATCAAGGATCAAAGTGATTTTTAAAAATCAATTACGTCATTAATTTTTTTCTAAAATACCCATACACTACTATATTACCCACTGTATACTACTATACTACAGTTAAAGTTTTCAGTAGTATATAATTAATATGAACCGGTCTATTTCAGTAGTACGGCCTGCATCGCTGGGAACGAGTTTCAGCTGCGTTCCCAGCTTATGCAACCTGCATAGGCTATCGGTGGTCAGCGAGTCGATTCAGCTCACCACCGGGTACGCCTGGGCCGCCGCCGCCCGGCGCCCGCGCCCCTGGCTCGTCGGCTCGTGCACGTCGTTCTTGCTCTCCCCCGCATCTGCGTCTACGAGCTGGACGGGGACGCGCCCGCGGTCTTCGAGCACGTCGACGACGGGGACGGTCTCGGCCTCGGCTCGGACGACGAGAAGCTCCCCGGTGGCGGGCGGCGCGTCGTCGAGATGCACCTGGTGGAGTGCAACGGCGAGCTCCACCTGGTTCGAGCGTGTGGACGGCGATGCGGCTGGTGCCGGAGTTCCTAGGCCGAACGCGCGCTCGCCGACGTAGTTCGCTGGCAGAGTTCGCCATACGGGGCGCAGGGGCTCGAGCTCACTCGCATGCCGAGGCTGGATCTCGCCCTCGCCTCATCACCTGCTCGTTGACTTCTTGGGAGGAAGGGAATCAGGAGCAGTAGAGCTCAACTCGTGATTTGGCCGTGATTGAGGTTGAGGCCGATTCAGCGCGCTAGAGAGCTTGACGCCTGATGCGCGGACATGAATTGCTGCTTCTCCTCTCAGCACCTGGTGCCACCCTACACGCCACCATGGGTTTCTATTGAAGCAGCCTCTTCACCGTGATTGTGGAGATTGAAGCGGGGCAGACCAAATGCTACGGAAGGATGAGGAGCAGGAGCAATCCGTGGGGAAGTATGGCAAGGGCATAGTGCTTGTCAGGCAAGTCTAAATGATGCATGAATGGGTTTTTCATTCAGTTTCGTCAGTATAACGTTTCAGAAGGAAGTGGAAAGCTGAATTCATCAACTACCTTCAGTTACAGAGTTGCTGCTGTTCTGAATGCTTTGATCTGTGTTCGTCTCCCTCTCTAATTTGCTTGTATCTTTATAAATTCCTCTTGGTGCTGCTCGTCTGGTGAGCACAAGCTCATTTTTATTTTATTTTTATAATAAAAACAGTAGTTCGCAGATAGTGAAACCATGGTGGAGAGATGTTAAAAGAGAGAAGGAAGAGAGACGACAGAGGTAACTTCACCTGTGACTCATACAGCCGTGTTCATTTGGAGTTTGTCAAAAAATTTTAAAAAGGAATCTTGCATGCATGGAGCCCTAAACGATGTCTATTTACAAAACCTTTTCACAGATGAGTGCAACTTTGCGCGACGAATCTAATGAGCCTAATTAATCCATGATTTGCTACAGTAATCATCCTCTAATCGTGCGGTCAAAGGCCTCATTAGATTCGTCTCGTGAATTTATGGGGGATTGTGGAGGTAGTTTTATAAACTGACTTTATTTAATACCCCTAATTAGTGGTCAAACTGCATTTAATATTGTCAAAAAATTTACCGAACACATGCAAGGTTATTGCATCATGTTGGCTTATCAGCCACCAGCCAACAGTACTTTTCTCTCACAACAAATCAGCACCAGCCACCAGCCACCAGCCAGCCAGCAGTACTTTTCTCTCACAACAAATCAGCACCAGCCACCAGCCGCCAGCCAGCCGAACACTACTTATGTACTGGAGGACAGAAATGGGAACAACACACTGCACGACCCAACAGACTTCATCTTCTAGAAGACGTACAGCCAAGCCACCTCCCCTAGCATTTTTCTTTTTTGGAATGTTTAATTCCCCAAAAAATTTTCACCCAAAAATTTTTCCAAGAAAATCTTATATGCATGGAGTAGTAAACGTGTGTTAATGATAAAACCCATTCCATAACTCCCAGGTAACTTTTTGAGACGAATCTAATGAGCCTAATTAGGCCATGATTTGCAACATTGATGCTACAGTAACCATCCGCTAAACATCCACTAATCATAGATTTTCGTCTCGCGATTTTCAGGCGAAATCTATAATTAGTTTTATTATTAACCTACATTTAGTACTCCTAAATGGTAAGATTCTCTTGTAAAATTTTTCACCAAAATTTTTTCACCCAATTGATCACGCCCCCTCCCCTAGCATTCAGCAGGCCTCTGGGGGTCGTCGGTCAATAAAGGCAAACACGTAAAAGGACATGCTCTTCCACAGCAACACACTGACAGACGGCCCCACCCCCCTGCCTGCAAGTGGGGCCCACCAATCCCTACGGCCAGCCATGCCAATGTGTCATACCTCTGTCTGTCAACTGCCATGATGCGTCCATGGCACCGGGGGCAAGCAGCAGGGACAAGGTACGGTACACTGGGGGAGATGCCAGGGAGGAGGAACACCTGATCTACCATTGTCTAGTGACCTCAGCATCCAATGCTAGCAACATGTACTGTGCCATAGCTTTGGTTGGTAGTGGCATTGCCCTGGCAGTATCTTCCTTCTGCCACGAGAAGCCTAGATAGATTGTTGGTTAACTTGCAAGCAATGCTCTATCTGTAGCCACCACTACACGAAGTAATGTGGCAAGTAACTCTCACAAGTACATGGAAAGGGAGGTAAAGATACTTTAGTTTCTAAGCAAAACCTGGCAGCCAGTAGTAAGCACTAAGCAGTACATGTGTGTACTGGTTTCCCTTGCCACCAAGCCACCATGGATGGGCACACAAAGGTCGAAAGCAAAAGATACCTACCATGCTCTGGCTGGCGTAGAAGAGCAAGAATATCCAAAATCCCAAACGTGTCAAAATTAGGCACAAAGGTCTGATGATTTGCTTGTGTCAACTTTTGAAATTCTTGCAAATGTTACACGGTTACAGTACAATTCGACGTTGGGACGGAGGTAGGAGACGCTTTGCTAATCTGTACAGATTGAAAATTTGAAATACAAAGCCACTAGGAGATGAAGTTAGTATTTGGAGCAAGATTTGGTTTCTAGTAGTACTATGAACAAATTGGATTGGGTCTGAATTTGTTTTCTCTCTTCCTAGCTATAGCTGCTCAGCTAAATCCTCACTCTTACGAATCCAATCGAGTAAGATGGTCTCTTTCGATCCTCACATCTCCACCGTCCAGTGGATCCTGTCTCCGGCCGCCGCGTCACGCCTTGGGTGCACGCGCTCCGCCGCGGCGACGCGCGCGGGGTCCACGGCGCCGGCCTTCATCACGCCGCCGCCGCCGCCAAGGCCGCGCTGCGGGGGCTCGCAGTGGGGCTGGTCGCCGGCGGGTTCGCGCCGGATGTCGGCGGGAGGAATGAAGCAGTCGGTGGAGAGGCCCGGCACGTTGAAGGCGGCCTCCTGGATGGTCCAGGCCTCCTCCATGCGCGTCTTGGTGTGGCTCATGGCCGTCTCGCCGAACCGGAACAGCGTCACGGCGGAGCGGCCGGCGTGCGCGATCATCACGCCGTCCACGGCGCGGTAGTCCTCGAGGAAGGAGCTGATGGTGGTTTCCCAGTAGACGGCGTCGCCGCCGGCGTGCGGCTGGATGCGCGTCAGGTGCGAGTCCTCCACGTGCACCAGCAGCCCCGTCCGCTGGCTGAAGTAGCCGAACAGCACGTGCCGGATGATCTCCGCCGGCCCCTCGCTCCGCTGCCGCAGCGTCTCCGCGCCCGCCGACAGCTTCAGGATGAAGCACTCCTCCTCGCCCACCTTCTTCTCCCCCACGCACCGCGCCTCCGCGAACAGCCCCGCGGTCGACACCGGATCCAGCCCCTGCAATGCAACACACACGACCTTCTTCTGTTGGCATGGCACCCAGCGGCAGGCACAAATGTTCGGATGATCAGCGAATGCCGACCTGGAGGGCGCGGCGGAGGGGGCGGATGGGGCCCTTGGCGGCGTGGGCGCCGAGCCACGGCGTGTGGCGCCAGACGAGGCGCCCGTTGCAGCCGGCGCGGACCTTGCTGCCGCCGACGGCCAGCTCGACGTACCACATGTCCGGGGACATCTGCCAGAGCACGAACCCGCCCTGCTCCACGGCGGCGGCGGCGCCGGACCCGCGGTTCTTCACCACCCGGTTCGCCGTCTCGAACTCCGACGCGACCATCCGCACCTTCCCCATCGCGTACGCGTTCCGCACCGACCGCAGCACCTTGGCGCCGCCCGACGCCGCCAGGTACTGCTGCAGGATGTACTGCGCCGACGAGGACTCCTGCAATGGACAACAGATCGAGCGTAAGAACCCGAAAAAGCTGCCGCATTTGCGGGCGGCGAAGGTCGCAAACAGGGCAGATCCAATCCGATCCAAGAAACCGAGATGTACGGTACGGACAATGGGGGCGCCCTTGACGGAGAGATGCGGCAGCGGCTCCGCGGCGGAGGCCGAGACGGGCGCCAGCGGCGCGCCCATGACGCCGAGGAGGAGGCGGAGGTCGGAGCGGCGGAACGACCCACCGCCCCCATCGCCGCCGCCGCCGGCCATCAGCGGGGCACGGGACAGGTGGCCGCGGACCCACTGCCCGAACCCGTCACGCCGTCCGGACTCCTCACCGAACGCGTCGTCCTCGGCCACGTCCGGGCCCTCCATGAGCGGCGCCAGGACCTCGCCGGCCGGCCGGAGGTTGCCGGAGTGGGCAACAAACGGGTCCGGCGCGTACTGCGCGAGCTCCTCGGGCGGCGCCGCCTCCGCCGCCGTCTTGCGGGCGCGCGGGAGCAGCGACTTCCCCCGCGACCTCGCCGGGGAGAGGCCCCGCACCACCTCCCCCTTGAGCGCCGAAAAGAACCCCTGCCTCCTCTCCTTGTCCATTGCTCCCCGGATCCCGATAGAAGTGGCGATTGGTCAGCAATAAGGAAAGATTTGCATCAAGATAGCGGAGTTGCGAGGAGTGGAGTGCAGTGCAAGGGGGTGGTGGGGAGGAAGAAGCTGAAGCAAAGCGCAGCTTGATGACAAGTGAGGGGTTTGGGGTTTGTGTGTGGGACTTGCTTGGGAGCTGGGAGTGGGAGAAGAGAACAAAAGATAAAGGAGAGGGGCAGAGGAAGCCGTTTGGGGGCGAGCGGGCAGTGAGATCGGCAGATGGCAGGCCGAAAGCGAAAGGGAAAGTGGCGAGGTGGGATGTCGGGAGGACGGGGTAGTAGAAACGAGCAGGGCTGCTTCCAAGAGGGTCCGATGGAAATCTACCATGCTTGATGGTTCTGTCTTGTGTTCACTTGTTAATTGGAATTTGGAAGGATTACTCTTCCTTCTGAAATATGAGACAAAACCTGAGGAGCATATGAGGGGTGTGATTAGCCGACTTTTGTATACATTAGTTAACGAAACAGATAGTTCATCCCCATCCATCCTTGGGCTAGTAATAAAAAAAAACGAGTTAAATGTACCGGAGGTCCATCAAAGAGGTGGCACTTAGGTCCATAAACATTGAAAGTGTATTTTTTGGTCCATAAACTTGTAATATGTGTCAGTTAGGTCCACAAACTCCAAAAACGTAGGTCCACTCCGAACATGCATTTTTTTGTCCAAAAACTTGTAATTTTGTGTCACTTAGGTTCACAAACTCTGAAAGTGCATTTTTTAGGTACATAAATTTGTAATATATGTCATTTATGTCCATAATCTATCATGTGTGCACATAGCATTGCATTGACATGCTAAATCACTCCCTCCCTCCCTCGTTGTTGTCATGGCCCAGCTAGGTAGCGATCTCAAAGGCCATCTTTCAAACCATACTGCACCTCAAGTAGGCTCTCATTGTGGTTGAGCAACCACATGAGTTCCTCCATTGCTTCGCCCACGAAAGCCCAATGGTAATCCATGGCCCCCTTTTGAACCCCAATCCACGTCAATAATCTCTAAAATAAGTCTTATTCCCTCCGCTCTCACCCTATGACCTTGGATTCGAAATCGAGGCTCGGATTTCACCCTTCTAGTGAAACTCCGGCGATGCGTGGACACCGCACATATTCACACGGGTGCCACATCTGTTAATGAAAGCTAGTTGGAGGGGTATGGACCTAGGTGACACAAATTACAAGTTTATGGACCAAAAAATGCATCTTCAAAGTTTGTGGACCTAAATGACACAAAATACAAGTTTATGGACCTAAAAATGCACTTTTAGAGTTTATGGACCTAAGTGACATCTGCCTACAAGTTAATGGATCTCTAGTACATTTTACTTAAAAAAAAACAGAAGTATTTCAAAGGTAAAGGAAAATCATTCTGTTTCATTCATTAAGAAAAAACATTCTCCCTTCAGACTTGTCCAGAAGGACCAGAGAAGCCTCTGTAAACCGTTGTTGTGCCGATGCACCCCCTTTTTTTTTTCCATGAGTGAACTGCTACCCTAATCCCTCTATCGTGAGTGGATGAAAGATGCAGTTTTTTTAATTGAGCTTCTATTTTCCCTACTCCCTTTGTTCCAAAATAACTACAATTCTAAATATAAAATATTCAAATTCAAACCTAAATTTGCAGCCAGGACCGAGGGAGTACACGCTTGCGTCCAAAGACGGTTTGCACATAGTGATCTTTTAACTTTTATTACTTCAGATATTAAAAATAGAGGTAAGTATTAGGACTTTATGGATACTTTAAGAGTCAACAACTAATAATCAAATATAGCATAAGGCCAGGCTAACTGCATAGTTTCATTGCACTGCTACCAATATTAGTACTAGGTAACAGTGCTTGCTGAGTACCATGTGGATGAAACTCCTTTCATAGCTGATGAAACTTTCTACTTCTCCCTTCTTGCCACAACATCAAAATGATGATGACGCACTGAATTTAATGCCCGTGAACCATCTATGAAACTCAACTGAGAATGGCCTAAGAAAAATCAAGATATAGATAGTAGACAGCGGCTTGGCAGGGGATTAGAGGTGAGGTAATATCAGATAGCGGACGCTAGTGTGGTCACTAAGTTGCAGTAGGTGAATTTAAAAGTTACTCAATAAATTCGATACATAGGTCATGAAACATAGCTGTCTAACATATTAAAAAGCCTAACATGTGAATATATGTATAATTTAAGAATGAAAAATAATACCTAAATAATTGCAAAATACTAACATATGAATATATATATAATTTAAAAATAAAAAATAACACCTAAATAATTGTGAAACATTAACATAAAAGAAGGTATGTGCCACCTGAATAATTAAGTTTTAAAGAACATTACTCAGGTAACCAACCTACCAATCATTCCCACTATAGTGTATATGCATGGCAACAGTGATTTTATAAGCCCAATAGCGAGCCACTACTGCAGCAGTTCTAAACCGCTATATTTGTATCGCCACAAGGTAGTGGTACCGGTAGAGGGCCGCTACCACTATTGCGGACGATACAAATGATATTTGTTAAACTGATTTGGGGTGGGGCACTGGCCCCCACCTCTCAACCTCCAACCCCTTATTGTATGTTGTTGTTTTACAATATAATCATTTATTGTGGGCAAGAAAACCATTTTTACGGAGAATATATGATTTTCATAGTGCAGATTGTTTGGTTTATGTATTTACTCCAAATGGCATGTTGTTTGGCATATATGTAGAATTAGGTCATCCAATACCTTTTCCATGAATAAACTAGTTGATCCTGCAGATTTACCCGTGGGAAGTAATGCATAGGTTGATTAGGCACATGCAACATGAGTTGGCGATGCAGTCATGCAGACTAAGGCCTTGTTTCTTGTTTAGTTGGGAGTGGAAACTTGTAAAAAATGTCACATTAAGTTTTAGAATACTAATTAGAAGGACTAAATATGATCTAATTATAAAACTAATTATATAGATGGATGGGAAATCACGAGATGAATCTATTAAGTCTAATTAATCCGTCATTAGAGATTGTTTACTGTAGCACCATATTGTCTAATCATGGCCTAGTTAGGCTCAATAAATTCGTCTCACGAATTTACCCAGGGTTATGGAATGAGTTTTGTTAATAATCTACGTTTAGTACTTATAACTAGTGGCAGCACATTCAATGTGACTCAGTGAATAGTTGAACATTGCTCATCTAAGGGTTGTTTAAATCTGGTGAATTGGTGAAAAGTGATGAAAAGTTTATACATTGGGCCGCGTGCACAGAGAGAAGAAATGAACTGACACGGTTCTCGAGGTGAAAACTTTATGCAAAGTTTGTGAATTTAAACACATCTTAAACACATGCTAAATATCGTGTTTAGGCTCGGTCAGATGCATGAATCCGTAGCAGCCCATTCGGCAAACAAAAACTCGTAGAGCTCAGGTTAGCCTGTAGCGCGTCCTTGTCTAGCCGCGCGGCGCATGCAGCGCACCTGATCCGATCGCGGATCTCCCGAGGGAGAAACAAGGTGAAAACGCCGGCGCAGGCGGGGCCGCAGGCGACGGGACTACAAGCTGTTCCGGCGTAGGGGGCCGGACCTTGTCGATCCATTCGTAGCACAACACGCGCGCTGCCAATTTGTCCGTCCGTGTGGTCCGCCGCCCCGGCCGGGCTGGATGGCACGTGACACGTGAGTGTGAACTTCGGCCGGCCGTCGCGTGTCATCTGCGTGCACACAGGCTGATGGCGGTCGGCATCGGCGGTTCGGGCCTCTCCAGTCTCTGTTCGATCAATGCTCTGCAAGCAGCGGCTTACCTGAAAGGATGTCAAGATAACCACACACCACTGACACCAGCCACTTAGCTGTGCCGCGGTTGAGGGGCCGGCCGGGGGCAGGCAGGCATGCGTGGACGGTAAAGGGATCGGAGACTGTGCACCTTTTCCCTTTTCCCCCGTTGCACGGTTGGATATAATTGATCACCAGACGGGCTCCATCTGTGCTGCTAGCCAGCACATGTTCACGACCGAATTGGCCAGTTCTGTTCTGCAGTACAGAAGCTGCATTCCATCGCCGGTCGGTGGAGGAGGATCATTGCCTGGGGTGCAGCCAGCCAGCCAGGCAGCCAACAAACCACCCAGCGGAGTGACGCTGGACGTCGGTCGATTCACTGCAGCGATCCTGGTGGTCGCGCGATCGACCGACCCGCCGCTAGCTGCATCTGCATGCACACGCAGATCACGCACGGGGGCCCCCTGACGGCCATGGTGCCATGGTCCCTTGCGCGTGGCCGCTCGCAAGCTGCCAGGCACGCAGCGCCGATCGAGTGACTGGACCAGCCAGCAGACGGGTGGATCCATCGATCGGCGCACGGACCTGCTACATACTGGTAGTAGCGGCCGCGCCGGGCCCCGGCCCCCGGCCGGAACGGCGTCCATTTCCGCACGCCGCTGTTGCGGCGGACGAAACGGGCGAGGACGTGTCGGTGTCCTGTAGGCCGCGGCTTGCTTCGCTCCTGCTGCCGTGAGATCGCCGTGGTTATCCTTCCAGCGGCGGGTACGCGCAGATGATCGTCCACATGACACAGGCGTACGTGCGCGCGCGCGCGCCAGGGCACAAGCTCGGGATCGGGGATTGGACATGGATGCTCTGTCGTCTGCCAGCCAAGGATCGATCTCGGGCACTGTTCCTTCCTGCGTGTGTACGTGATCATGGCCTCTTCGTCGTCCAATACACGCGCGCGTGCTCTTATCCCCTGGATGGCAACAGTGCCCTCTCCCCCAGGGCCAATGCATGGCATCATGTGGCGGTTCTGTCCTGTACCTTCGGCTCGTCTTGTCGTGTGGGCCGACGGGCGCCATGTGATGATGACTGGCTTGATCGATTGATCTCCCAGCATGGAGCCCATCAGCGAAGTGGTAACTCTGCTATTAGTCCTCCATCCGTCTCAAAAAGAATGCGACTCTCATTTTGAGAAATCAAACGATTTCAAGTTTGACTAGATTTATGTAAAATAATACTAACATCTACGGTACAAAATAAGTATCATTAGATTGATCATGGAATGTATTTTCATACTAAATCTATTTAAAAGTATAAATATTAGTAATTTTTTTGTATAAACATAGTCAAACTTGAAATTGTTTGACTTCGAGAAAAGCGAGAGTTGCATTCTTTTTGGGACGAAGGAAGTAACTGTCCAGATAAAACACATACGCATCGACTCGGTCGGTGCCGCTACATCCGTCAGGACTGGTCGTAGCAACGAGGCAAGGCAGATTTTCCAGTCTTGGGCGGACGGGTACACGTCCGGGTCAGACGAGACGCGCGCCAGCGCCATGATTAGAGCTAGAGAGCTGCAATGGAAGTATGAGGAGACAGACCCACTTAGCGTTCGCGCGTTCCTGTCGCGCATAAATACCACATGCTCGCAGCGCTAAACTTGGCGCCTAATGCGGCGATCGCTCTGCGAGCTCGTGCGTNTCATCCGTGTCCATCGATCACCTGTACTTGTCTGTCCTGCTGCATTGCACGTACGGCGTGCCAGCGAAGCAAAACGAAACGATAAAATACGTCGAGAGATGAGTGGATCGGAGATGCTAGGTGCAGAACGAGGGACGTAGCGCGTATTGCTGCCCCCCAACAAGAACAAGAAAAAACTCTGCAAAAAAGAAAAAAAAACTTATATGTAAAAAAAGGGTACTATTTCAAACGTATGATTGTTGTTGGCTTGTTATCATGGAAATGGAAACGGAAAGCTCCCCGCACCACCTGGTGATAAGAACAGCACATGATGAGATTCCCGGGGGGTGGTGCATTGCAGCAGAGCGCGTAGGAGATTGTCCTCGATTGCTGCTGCAGTGCTGCTCCTGCAGCGTTTTCCCCTTTGACGCAAAATTCCCTTTGGAATGCGGTAAAGAGGGGTGGATGTGTGAGTAAAGCCAAACGGCAAAAAAGTGGTGAAAGGGGAGGAGGCACCCCAAGATCCCAAAAAGAATGGAAGCCCAGCAGCCTTTGGCATGTGTGATCAGACTTCAGCTGGGCGCCTGGGCCCAAACGAAATGCGATTGCGATCGATCGTCGGCAAGATGCGTCCATGCCGCCTCTCTCTGGTGGCATGACAGCTGCTGCTTCTGTTGGAACTTGAACGATGGCCGTGCATGTCGTGCTGATCCCGGCGGCTGCTGCAGTAGAAGCCGCCGCTGCCACTCTGCTCCATCCGTGCAGGCTTTCGGGGTGATTGCGCAACCGTGTAGGTAGGGAACGTTGGCTAGGAATAACGGCCGCCGTTCTCAGAGGAGAGGGGAGAGCCGTATCCTCCTGGGGCCTGGGCTACGAGGAGAGGGCAGAAAAAAAAAATACGCTCGTTAATTAAGGTATTATTATTAATTCAACTGGAGAGAGAGAGAGAGCGCGCGCGCGCGCCTCGAGATGCCGGCCACGGAACTCACAGACACAACGGCCCAATTAGGTCCCGCTACTAACGGCCATTTCTTCTTTTCCTTTTTGGGCTCAAAATTATTTTCTTCTTTCCCTTTTTGTTTTGTTTTTCCCTTTTTACTTGTTCCTGCTCCAGTTATTTTTTTTGAGAATCTCCTGCTCCAGTTACTTCATGTTGTATCCATGACCAAGGGCTATTTTCGCTTTATATTTTCATCATGGACCTAGTCTTTGCAGCACTTAGAATCTGCAGTTAGCTTCTCATCAAGCTTCTGAAATGTTTCCCCTCCTACTGCCCTATAAGCTCTACGAAACAGCCCATTAGTCGTGCAATATCAGGCCATTTTCTGTGGGCTCCAAGTTTCCTTGGGTGCCCATAGAATCTGGGCCACTTCCCACCAAGGGCCTGGGCTAGATGAGCTATGGAAATCTCTGCTAAATATCTTGGGCCCAACACGAAAGGAGAGAAAGCAACATCGGCACTGCTTGAATAACAGAGGTCGGCATACGTCACAACGCTCCGACTATTACTAGGTTGACTAGTCCGCCGGCCACCGCTACATGAGTTCGTTGGTTCGTTCGTTGCGTGCGCCCACCACGACTACAGCGAAGGTACGTGCAGACAGGGTGTCTCGTTTGTTCCCGGGCACCCCAGCTGAAGCAACACAGGGATGCCCGCAACGGGGCTCTGTCCCACGCAGTGGCGAATCCAGACACAAGACGTATGGTGGGTTTACAAATTTTTCTTCCTTCTTTCTATCTTTTTCTCTTTATTTTTTCTTCTTCCCTCCCTTTCTCCTCCCCATGGGCTCAATGAAGAACACAACTAGTAGGGGTGGGGGTTGGAGCCCCCCTAGCCCCTCCTGTGCCTCCGCCACTGGTCCCACGTTGTCACCTTCCGCTCTGCAATGCCCCCAGCAAAGGTACGGTGCAAAAACCCTCGAGTTTCACATCATCACCATATATATGCTGCTGAAGGGCGGTAAAGATGGACAGATGGTGGAGTTTTCTACCTGGCCAGGGCGGAGGGAATGGAATGAGTGAATGAGCAACTGGGTGGGATTGAGATTGGCTGACAGACAGGGATGGTGGCTACCCAGAGACTAAGTACCAAGTGTCCATGTCCGAAAAAGAAACATCTTTGAGATAAAAAGGAGGTGGCTCAAAGTTGAAGGCAAGCACAATATAATGGTGGAGACTGGAGATGATGCTTTCTAGAAGATAAATAAAGAAAACAAAGAAAGGATAATACTACGGCTGGTAATATCGCAATGCCCCGTAGGAGCATGGATGGGGATGGCTAGTGTAATCCTGAAATTTGCCACAGTGCGTTATTCAGGATTACACTAACTCGGAGCCTTGGATGGGCCGAACCTAAAGCCCAATCCACATGGAGCCCACACGAACAAGGCCGAATGTACAAACGTGTCTGAACGAGCGACCTGGCATAATTCAGCTGACAGAAATTTCAGCTGCGACATAACTCATCGATAAGCTCGACCTGCCTTGAATTCAACAGCCACGTTATACTATAAGGATAATTTCAATGGGGAGTTCTCATTTTTTATGTTTACAAGATTGCCACGCAAGCACAAGAACATTTAATCGATGAATGAAACACCTCATGCAATGAACTACTCCCTCCGTTTTTTAATGGATGCCGTATTAGTTTTATCGTAAGTCAAAGTTATACGATGTGATTCTTTATACCAAACACCCCCCTTATACGAATGGCGGTGATGCAAACAGCATGTAGGGGGTAATCGATAATAAAAAAAATCATTGAATAACGATTGTATAGTATCTGAACAAGTATCGTTATAAATAACAAGAACAAATTAAATGAGAGAAATGGAGAACAATGATAAGCAATGTGAGTTAGTTGTGAGTCCCAATTTTTATCCATAAACTCATTCCAGTGTTTATCTCTCTTAAAATTGTTAGATTATGCAGGAACACAAGTTGATAGACTAGTATTATTGGGTAGTATATATTCCTCCGTTTCCATGGTATAGTGTACTCAACCACATGAACCACGGCTGCATTATTCATCATCATCATCAGTCGAGACGTCTAGTATTGGGCACACTAGCTAGCTACTAGCTAGTCACATACTATAGTCTATAGTGAGCAGGCACATGCATGGATGCATGCATGATACTGTGGGAAGCAGCTTCCTGGAGGGACTCCAAGCGTAGCTTGTCTCCCGTACCTGAGGAGTCAACAACGTTTGTTTAGTTGGGCGGTTGTTCATCGCATCCCTGCTTTCCAGGCTGCTGCTGGGTGCTGCGGACGCCAAGCAAAACATATGCATATATACATATACACCACAGTTCTTTATAGCCAAATGGAACTCTCTCTCTGCACATAGTTTGCGACTACCTACCTACCTACCTCGGTATAGGCGTACATATAGCTTCATACAGTAGCATATATATACATGCAACTGAAAAGAAATTGAGTCCTCGAGGCACCACACCATGCGGCACTAAGTTAATCATAACTGGTCAGCTCTTGCCAAGCTGATGCCAAGCACAGACAATTAGTCAAAAGACGGAGAGGAAGCAGGCATGGTTGTCCTGGACCAAAAAAAAGAAAGGGTTTATTTGCACGACGAGAGACGACCTATACAAAAAAAACAATTATACAAATTTAAACTTTAATTTGTAGCAGGTTGATAATTATTCGAGTCCCAAAGAATTTGGCATGGCTAGCAGTGCACGGGAGCAAAGGCACGGAGACGGGAAACCTGCCTCTGTGTCTCGGCCGCAATGCATGCACTCCTCCAACAAGGACAGAGGAGAACGGAGAGCTGCTTGCTTGTGTGTACGAACGCATGCATGGATCTTATGCCCCGGTCGTTTCCGGCTTCTGTCGATCGGTTGCGTAGGCGCAGTGCCGTACGGTACGGACACTTAGGCCTTGTCCAATGGTGAGAGCCGACCACTAGCTCATAGCAATAAAAAAATAGCATAAGAGACAACTTCTCCAATGGTCTAGCTCTTAGCATATAGCTCAAAGGTAGATGGACCCACATACCATCTCACATAGCATTGGACTGCGTGTATAAGACTATGGCCCTGTTTAGATTCGCGAAATACACTCTCTTTCAACCAAAAGCAACGCATTGAACTACGTGCCCCCTCTCTACTTTTCAATTCCCAATGCACCTCCAATCATTGAATTCAATCGAATTCCATCTATCTAAACAAGGCCTATCTCTTGATCAAGATATAGCTCATCTCTCTCCTCTTCTTCTCTTTCTTCCACCTAGACAAAATATTATATTTTAATCCTATAAGCTAGCTGACTTGGCACCATTGGAGGAGGCCTTATGGGGAGATCTGTCCGGACGACCCCCAGATGGCCAGATCGATCCAGGTGTACTGGCTCTGGCTGGTACTGACAGAAAGGACAAGGGAAACGTGCCTACTAAGGGCATGTTTAGATTGGAAAGAAAGTTTGCGAAAGAAAGTTTCCAATTCTAAATCGAAGATTAGGAGGACTAAACATGATCTAATTATAAAACTAAATACATGGATGGACGGGAAATCGCGAGACGAATCTATTAAGCCTAATTAATCTGTCATTAGAGATTGTTTACTGTAGCACGACATTGTCTAATCATGACTAATTAGACTCATTAGATTCGTCTCGCAAAGTTACCGGGGGTTATGGAATGGGTTTTGTCATTAACACACGTTTAATACTCCATGCATATAAGATTCCCTTTGATGAATAGTGAAGTTTCAAAAGTTTCACCTTGAACTAAACAGGCCCTAAGTCGCACGTACGTTTTGTAAAATGGGCACGTACGTATTGTACTGGGTAGACGATGCATGCCGGCCAAGTGCGCCCGGACAGGCTGGTGTACTGTAAGTCGCACGTACGTATTGTACTGCCACTGCCACTCCAGACCGTATGGCTGAAGTTCATTGTGAACAAGAGCCACAGGCATCATGGGGTGCACGCAGTGGTGTGACTTGGCAGGAGCATGATATATAGGGGGTGTTTAGTACACCTCCATTCTTCAAAATTTTGCATAACGCACGTTTTCCAATGCACTTTTTCTCTCTGTGTACGTGACCCAACGCGTGCCCATTTTGCAAAATGGGGGTGAAGTAAACACCCCATAGAAGGCTTCAAAAAAGCCTGAAGCCTGCCTAGCTAGCTTGTAGCCCTGTTCCAGGGCTCCTGGATACCGGAGCGTGAAAGGTTCAGCTACCTCTGCTTCGTGTAGGAGATCGAATCCAGACCACAAATGGCAGTACGCAGCAGTAGACACGCGACAGCCGATCGCATTGGTACGACACGTGCTGAGCAAGGAGCTGAAGCCGAGCCGGAGCGAGCACAGTGTAAAATGGGAGAACGTGATTGCCTATCTTGGCTCATCACGGTTACTTGTTTATATAGGCCAATAGCCAACAAGATTACATAGAGTTTGTTGTACAACTTGATTCTCAAGCTACTCGGCCATGTCTATCCCAACAAACTCTATCCATGCGATTGATCTTATACTCCGATCATATCGCAATGGTTACACGAAATCTCAACTACTTTACTTAACACCCTCCCTCAATCTAAACTATTCTTAATTTCTAGATTTAGATTGCACCTAAAGTCTTCAAACTTCTGCACCGGAAGGGGTTTCGTGAAGCCATCAGCTATCTGTCCAGTCGTACATATCAGCCGCACATTCAACTGCTTGTTCATAACTCTCTCACAAAATGGAAATAGATATCTATATGTTTTGCCCTAGCATGAAACACTGGGTTTGCTGACAAATAGGTGGCACCCAAATTATCACACCATAAAACTGGAGTTTCAACTATTTTAACTCCCAACTCGGCTAGCAATGACTCTAACTAGATTATCTCGGCTGTTGTATGTGCCGTAGACTTATATTCAGCTTCCGTGCTTGATCTAGAAACAGTGGCTTGCTTTCTAGCACTCCAAGAGATCAAATTGGACCCAAGATAAATTGCAAAGCCTCCTGTGGACCTTCTATCATCAACACTTCCTGCCCAATCAACATCTCAGAAAGCACTTAGAAGCAAAGAGCTGTTCTTCTGAACCTTCAATCTTGTAGCAGCAGTAAGCTTAACATACCTAAGAATTCTCTTGACAGCAGTCCAATGAACTGAGGTTGGAGCATGTAAAAATTGACACACTTTATTCAAGCAAATGCTAAGTCTGGCCGGGTTAGAGCAAGGTATTGCAGAGCTCCTACAATGCTTCTGTATCTTGTGCTGTCCTCTGATCCAAGGTCAGTCCCTTCAAACCTTGAGAGCTTTTCCGAGGACGAGAGAGGAGTTGTTGCTGACTTACACTTCTGCATCCCGACTCGAGCAAGTAGACCAAGTGCATACTTTTCTTGTGACAAGGATATGCCATCTTTTTCCTTACTGACCTCAATGCCCAAGTAGTAGTGTAAGTCTCCCAGGTCTTTGAGTGCGAATTCCTTTTTCAGATCCTGTAATAGTGCGGCTATGTCTTCTTGTGATGAACTAGTGACTATAATGTCATCAACATAAATAAGCATATAAATGGTTACTTCTCCCTTCTGGTAAATAAACAGGGACATGTCAGACTTAGAGGCTTTAAAACCAAGATCGAATAACTTGGAGCTCAACCTTGAATATCAGAGTCTTGGTGCTTGTTTTAATCCATAAATGGCTTTATCAAGTTTGCACACAAGATGAGAAGTACCTGCTTCCTCAAAGCCTGGAGGTTGTCTCATGTAAACCTCTTCTTCCAGAACACCATGCAAAAACGCATTCTTCACATCTAACTGACGCAAACACCAGTTCCTTGAAATTGCAATAGACAGCACCAGCCGGATTGTAGCAATCTTCACAACGGGGCTGAACGTATCTTCGTAGTCTATCCCATATCGTTGTTTGAAACCCTTGGATACTAATATAGCTTTATGTCTATCAATGGACCCATCAACTTTCTTCTTAATCTTGAAGACCCACTTGCAGTCAATTAGGTTGATACCTCTCTTAGCTGGAACTAGGTGCCATGTCTAATTTTTTTAGTGCATTGTACTCCTCTTCCATTGCTTCCTTCCACCTTGGATGTCCAAGTGCTTCATCAAGAGTTTGAGGCTCTCCTGTAGTACACAAGTTCCCAAATCTAATAGTGCCATCAGTAAATTGCTTTGGTTTGATAATACCACTTTGCAGCCTTGTACGTGGACGCTAAATTTCAGGACCAGGCGGTGAGGGCGATGCTTCAAGAACCGGTGGCAAAGGAAACTCTCCAGGGGAAAGCTCGCTGGCTGTAGAAGCAGATGATCCAGACGGCATAGAAGATCCCCCAGGAGACAGGTCCACACGTGGAGATGTGGGGTTCGGCGACGCCGGGATGCTGTCGGCCGGGCGCGGTGCAGAGGAGGACGGCATCAATGCGGCCCCCCACGCAGCGGAGGTGGATTGGCTCCCGCACTCGGGGAGGATGCGGCGCACCCGGAGCCACCTGACGGCGAATCGTCATCGGACCTGCTTGCCTGATCCGCCGGCCGAATCATCCTGGGATCCAGCGCCGGGATCGTCTGTGCGCATCGGCACTGCGTAGCGCTGCGGCAAGGGAACCTTGCATCAATCTCCGCCAATTTTTCACAGCCTATTTCCTGCACATGTGCTCGACCAGGATTAGTAACAAAAGGGTCAGTACAGGCTACACCCCCATGATCAGGATTACGAAGATTTTCAGGGAGCAGGAGAACGGCTTGGCGAAGTTGAGAACCGGCATTTGGATGAAGGCTAGCAAAGGGAAAGACTTGCTCATCGAACACCACATCTCTGGATATATATACTCGACCGAAGGATACATCAAGACACTTGAAACCCTTATGGAACGAGCTGTAACCCAGAAAGAAACACCTAAGAGAGCGAAAAGAGAGTTTTCGTGTGTTATATGGCCTAAGGTTGGGCCAGCAGGCACATCCAAAGATCCGAAGGGAGGTGTAGTCGGGTGTTTCATTGAGCAAGAGTTTGGTAGGCGTTTGGAAATCAAGGACTTTGGTGGGAAGGAGATTTATAAGGTATGTGGCAGTGAGAAAAGCCTCATCCCAAAATTTTAATGGCATGGAGGCGTTGGCTAAAAAGGCTAAGCCAACCTCAACAATATGACGATGCTTCCTCTCAGCAGCACCGTTTTGTTGATGGGCATGAGGGCAAGAAACCCTATGGGCTATTCCAATTCTTTGGAAGAATGAGTTTAATTTTTCATGCTCACCCCCCCAGTCTGTTTGCATTGAGAGAATTTTCTTATTAAACTTCCTTTCAACAAAGTTCTGGGAGTTTTGAAACACTTGGAAAACATCGGATTTTTTTGAAGAAGGTAGATCCACGTATATTTGCTAAAGTCATCTATAAAGCTCACATAATAAGTATGTCGCCCAACAGAGACAGGAGCTGGACCCCAAACATCTGAATGAATTAAATCAAGAGGTGAACTAGAGACAGAGTTTGATTTAGCATACAGAAGCTGATGACTCTTAGCCTTTTGACACGAATCACACACCAATTCATGACTCTCACTAGAAACAGGAAGACTATTATTCTTAAGAATTCTCTCAACAATAGGAAAAGCTGGATGCCCTAAACGACTGTGCCATCTTGATGTAGACGGCCTACCGTGGCAGACCGCCCCAATTAATCCGTCTTAAGAGCATGGGACCACTATCACAGCAGTGCTCCACGCCCTTAAACCGAGTTAATCGTGCAATCCGTCGGATACCTTCCCGATTAAACCACCTTTTTCTCCCGACTGAAACAAAATAGCGGCAATCCCACTCGAAGGTGGGCTCAGGCAGTACAACTCATCACATATTTTACGTCACACGGTTCACATAGATGTTTATACAAATTCGGTACATATGTTTTATCTTCTTACAAACCAGAGCATGCTACAGCGGAAGAGTTCTAACGATGATACAAAAGAACCATGTGGAGCCCTCACATGATCTCAAACACCGCGGCCCGAGTCCGACTCAGGCGGCACTTGCTCCACAGTCCAGCCGTCAGGCAACACGCACGCCCAAGTAAGAGCAGCAACCGGATCATAGCCATCACAATCTGCAATAAAATTTAGCCACAAGCAAGGCTGAGTACTAATTACTCAGCAAGACTTACCCGACAAGGATAAATTCTAGACATGCAAGGCTTTTTGGCTCTGGGGTTTGTTTTGCCAAAAGCATCTACAACTTGAGCCTATTTTCAATATTTTAGCCAAGTTTTAAGTGTGACTAACCCTTACTAAGTTTGCCAGGCTATCCAATAGCAATCAATGTTGACATACAATTGATTAGCATCATTCCCCATTTTTCATCTAGCCACACCTCTACTGTTCAGTGTGATTACTCCACTGGACTTTATAGAATTTGACAACCTTTCTTCTTGTGGTCCTATCCTTTTGATCAAGAATCTTAATAGGATGGGCTTCATAAGTGAGATCGGGTTCCAGGGGAACTTCTTCATAAGGAATGGATTCTTCTGGAACTCGAAGATATTTCTTGAGTTGGGAGACATGAAATACATTGTGTACGGCTGAGAGATTATCTGAAAGTTGAACCTTATATGCCATGGGTCCACACGTTTCCAGAATCGGGAAAGGTCCAATATAACGGGGAGCTAATTTCCCCTTCACCCCAAATCTTTGAACGCCTTTGGTTGGTGAAACCCGAATATACACATGATCTGCTACTTCAAAGGTCAAAGGCTTTCTTATTTTGTCATAGTAGTTCTTTTGGCGAGATTGTGCAGCCTTAAGATTTCTCTGGAGGACTCGCACCTTATCCTCAGCCTCTTGAACTAGATCTGGCCCAAAGAAATTCCGTTCACCGGATTCAGACCAATTTAGAGGGGTTCGACACCGTCGCCCATACAAGGCTTCAAATGGTGCCATTTTGATGCTTGCTTGATAGCTATTGTTATATGCAAATTCAGCCAGAGACAAGCATTGATCCCAATTTTTGTCATAATGCATGACACAAGCTCTAAGCATATTTTCTACTATTTGGTTCACCCTTTCAGTTTGCCCATCCGTTTGAGGATGATAAGTGGAACTACGGATCAATTTAGTGCCTAGAGAAGCATGCAGATGTTCCCAAAAGCGAGCGACAAATTGAGTTCCTCGATCGGAGATAATTGTCCTAGGAATCCCATGAAGACAGACAATCCGATCGATGTAGATTTCGGCGTACTTCTTGGTAGTATAAGTGGTGTTGACCGGAATGAAATGAGCTGTCTTGGTGAGTCGATCAATAATCACCCAAATAGAATCGTGCTTACGAGAGGTGTTGGGCAAACCCACAATGAAATCCATTGTTATGTCATCCCATTTCCAGGATGGTATAGGAAGAGGTTGCAATGTTCCAGCTACCTTTAAATGGCTTGCTTTCACCCTTTGACATGTATCACATTCGGACACATATTTGGCAATTTCTCTTTTCATTCTGGTCCACCAAAAATTCTCCTTCAAATCTTGGTACATTTTATTGCTACCCGGATGAATAGAGAATTTGGATAGATGAGCTTCATCGAGAATTTGTTTCCTTAGCTCATGGTCTTTAGGTACCACAAGCCGTTGTTCAAACCAAAGAATACCCTTCCAATCTTGCCGAAAGCATTTGTAATTGGGCAACCCTTGTGCTAGCCCTTGCTTTATATGAGCAACTTCTTTATTCATTTGGCCCAAGCACACTGATGTGTGAAAAGAGATCAAGCAACTTCATGTAACCACGAAGGACGGACAACTCGAGTTGATTTTTAACCATGCATGGGACAACCTAATCGCACGACCCGTGAGAGACACCCAGGACCTCACGAGGCAACCTTTCCCATCTCTCCCTGCCATCTGCCATCAGGGCTCACTCCACCCGAGTGCAGGCCCCAACGGACCCCAGGTGCCCCAGGCAAACCTGTGCCGCGGCCACTGCTACACTCGCCATCAACCCCTCGCCCAATGGAGTAGGAAGGACCTGTCAGACGTCAGTTTGAATCAAGTACTAGGTTTACCAGTTTACCATATTTCCTGGCATACGATTAGTACCTTCAAAAGCTTGACCAACATCGCCACACAATCAATGCCTCAGCCCACCGACCAACCCCTGTGCAAGCGGGACATTCACCCAACCATGAGCATCGCCCAAGCCCCGCTTGCTGATCATCACTAACTAAAATAAAGTAAATCCTATATCTCGTGAGTGACAAGCAATCACTCGACTTCTACCGGTCCTAATTAAGCATAGCATTCTATACGACCTACCCAAACTAGTATTAGGACATAGGTACCTAGGGGTCATGCAACTACGGTTTCAATCAACTCCTTAAAACTTAGATGCACAAAATAAGGCACAAGCAAGGAGTTAGTTTCACAGTGGGTGATGCTCCGGGGCTTGCCTTCTTGATCAGCTATGGCCTTGGGCCCTTCCGGATTTTGGTCCGGGTCTTGAGCAGTCGTCAAGTTCAGCTCCGCCGCAGCTTGATCACCCTCGTGCTCGACTTCAATCTCGTAGACACCGTCGATGATGGGGTGATCTACACGAGATGCAAAAGTATGCATGAGATGCATGAATGCACAAGCAAGTAATTACCTGAGAAGAACTCAAATTGCAACATAAACTAAGCAACACATCAATAGTTGACTACTAGTAGAACAATGGAGTTTCTAAGGCCGAATTTTAAAGTTAACTGGTCTCGGTGGGAGAACCGGTTCGACCGGTTAACCATACCGGTCTAACCGGTTTGGACTGGTTCTACCCACTACTAGCTAGACAAAATCTAAATCACCACTACTAAGCCACATGTAACCGGGAACTAATTTCCTGTGGTGAAGCTTCCTGAACTTCAGGATAACCCTAACAAAATTGTCTAGTTCCCTTAAGTAGGTATACATGGATTACTCTTTTTATGACATTAACTTAACCACTCTCCTTTTTCCCCAAAGCATGAATACATTCTAGTTATGGAAATATTTACTCAACCCATATCAACACATAACCACTAGAGGTGGTTTGCACCTTTAGCTCAAGCTTAAGCTTATGAAACACTACCCAACTCTCTAGCTCACATTGGCGCATAAAGCAGCACATCCTTCAAACCATCATTTTTGCACACAAGTCCTAGATTTCTATGGGGAAACCCCTCTATGTCTCACAATGCTTACACTGGAGTCCCCGGGTGCTCCTTCTTCTTCGAGCTCAAGCCCGAGCTCGGCTCAGGGGCGGCCGGCGGCGACAGTGCAGCTCGGGGAAAAGGGCGAGGAAAGAGGGGAAAAGGCCGGGGATGTCTCGGGCGCAGAGAGGACGGAGTGGGGGAGCGCTGGGCGCGGTGAATCGCGGAAAGAACGAGTGAGGAGGATGAAATAGGCCGGGGAGTCCTTGAACTCGTAAATGGTTACAGAAATGGGTGAACCGGCTCCCATGCTTGGACGTGGCGCGCTCTCAAGGTCTGAATCACCCAAAACGGCCACGAGGGACGTGGAGAAGGGAACGCGTGGCCAGAGTAGGTGAAAAGGACGGTGGTTGGACGTTGAGAACGTCGAGGTCAGCGCGGTGGTTGGCGACCGACTGTTGCGGTGGTGGGGTAAAAACACCCACCGCAACAGTCCGTGGGGTCGAAATTACTGTGCCGACGAAGTTCAAAATCAAATCCCGCGGCCACCGACTGTTGTGGTCAGGGCCTTGGCCTAGCACCGTAACATTCGGTGCTATGAACCTTGTAGGAACATGAATCAACCAGCTAAAGTTGCTGTGGTGCAAAAATGACAGACCACCGCAACAGTCCATCAATCCAGAGAGCAATTTCGGATTTTCCCCTAGCGACCGACTGTTGCGGTCATCCCCTGAGATCCCACCGCAACTTCCTGCTTTTAGGGTAAAAACTTGATTTGTAGCCAGGTAACACCGATTATTGCGGTGACCGTTCCCATTGGCACCGCAATTTGCTAAGATCACAGTATTTGCACTTTTAACTTGGATTTAATTGGAATTTTAATTCGAACCTTGCTAAGCTAAGCCTCGTTCCTTATGATAGGTAACGTGGTCACACTTAAACACATATGCACGAACAAAGCACTATGATTATGAGATGATACAAGCCATTATTGATTTAATTAAGTTTGGTATGGTTCTTAATTAAGATAGTGACACCAGGAGTGTCACACCTACTGACTCCATGGACTTGTTTATTTGGGACGACATCTGATGACTGTGGCACCAAGGGGTACAATCCTCCTTGACATCTACCGCGATGGAGAATTTTCCTCGTTTCCTGATCCTTGACAAGAAAGAATTTGGGGTGAAACTAAAGAAAGGAATTGTTGTCAGTGGCTAAGCGATGAACAGAAACAAGATTCTTTTGGGCACTAGGAACATGCAAGATGTTTTTGAGCTATAATTTGCTATTAGGGGTATGTAGAACTGTATGCCCAATGTTACTAATTCTCATACCTGATCCACTGGCAGTGTGCACCTGATCGTGTCCGTTGTACTTGTCATGGACGGTCATCTTCTCCAACTCACTGGTGATGTGGTCCGTAGCACCACTATTTGCATACCAGTTTGTGTCGACACCATAGCCAACACATGCCGGGCCAGCGGTCTTTTTGTTGTTGTTGGAGGTCTGCTGGTAGGAGTCATCATAGCGATACCAGCAGTCCACAACCTCGTGCCCGATCTTCTTGCAAATCTGGCAGACAGGCTTGGGGTTGCCACCACCTCCTTGTTTCTGGGGTGCAGCTGGAGTGCCGCTATTGCCTCCATTGCCGCGGCCACCGCGCCCACGGCCGCGGTTTCCACCACGGCCACGGGGGTTTCCACGACCACGTGACGCCGAGTTCACCGACGATTGGTACTGGCCGCCAGAGTTATAGTTCTCCTGAAGCATCTTGAGTCTCATATCATAAGAACAGATCTGGGAATACAACTCACTTAGCGGAATTGGGTCTGTGCGCCCCAAGACAGACGACACGAGGGGATTGTAGTCGAAGTCAAGTCCTGAAAGGATGAAGGTCACCATCTCGTCATCTTGGATCGGCTTCCCAGCAGCTGCAAGCTCATCAGCAAACGCCTTCATCTTGGTGTAGTACGCGGCGCAGCTCATGTCGCCCTTCTTGCAACTGGAGAGTTGCATCCTGAGGTTGGTGACGCGCGCCCAAGCGGAGTACATCGTCTCCAAGGCCGCTCACACCGTTGCTGCAGATGTTAGCGTGGCGACTTGCGCCAGGACTTCAGAGGTGAGCGAGTTGAGAAGGTAGGAGAGAACCTGCTGATCTTGTGCCAGCCACTTCTCATATGCAGGGTTGTCGACCACCTCCTTGGTCTTGTCGGTCTTCTTGACCTCCATGGTCATTGGCGGCGCAGGCGAAGTACCGTAGAGGATCTTCGTCAGCTGCGCACCTCTTATCGCCGGCATGATCTACGCCTTCCACAGGATGAAGTTGGTCCACGACAGCTTCTCGTTGACGGGCGGGCTGAGCGGTGGAAGGGCAGCCGAGGTCGATGAGGACGCCATGGATTAGATGTGTTTGTGGGAAGAAGATGCTCTGATTACCATGTAAAATAGGAGAACGTGATTGCCTATCTTGGCTCATCACGGTTACTTATTTATATAGGCCAATAGCCAACAAGATTACATAGAGTTTGTTGTACAACTTGATTCTCAAGCTACTCGGCCGTGTCTATCCCAACAAACTCTATCCATGCGATTGATCTTATACTCCGATCATATCGCAATGGTTACACGAAATCTCAACTACTTTACTTAACACACAGGAGAGCATGCAAGTCAACGGATCGCGCCGGCCGGCCGGCCAATGGGCACCACACCAGTACACCACCCAATCCAAATCGGGCGGTAGATCGATGTCTCGTGCACGCGCGCGTGCTCTAGCTTGGACTCTGCATCCCCTTCCCTTCTCAGGTTTCCACGACGAGGGATCTGAGACGACGACGATGTCAGGGAGTTGGCTTGTGGATCTGAGAGAGAAGTACAGTACGTGCGCACGAAGTGGGACATGGGCTGACGCAGATCCTGTGACACTGCAACAAGCAGCGGCCCTGTTTAGATTCACCGAATTCAACCAATTCGATCAAAAGTAACGCATTGAAAAATATGCCCCTTCTCTCTACTTTTACGCTTCCCAATGCACTTTTGCTACAGTCAATTCGATTGAATTCGCGAATCTAAACAAGGCCTAAACAATAATGCATCAAGCACCATCCACGTCTTGGTGTCGGCAAGTTCCGCGAGCAGCGCAGGCATGAATGCATGATTGGAGAAGCAAAGTAGGACTCCATGACCGGGGACAAAAAACGGGAGTCACCTGCTCACGTTTGCCATGCGCACCTCTGTCGTGATCGTCGTACGAAATAGTCCCTGCCCTGTTCGTCCCGATCGAGGACTCCTGGCCAAAGTCTTTCTCTTTCACATGCTATTCCTTTGATCCTACTGCCCGAATGATACGATTGTTGGAACACGCCTAGGAACGCGAGTTCCTATCGCCCGATCACCCTCCCTCTCGCTCTAGCGCTCACAGTGGCCGGCGTCGCAAGGTGGAAGATGAACAGTAGAAGTTAGGCGACGAACGCCGCGGCGACTTGCTCGCCCGTATCTTGGCTCTGTTGATTCATGAATGGAACTGCCGCGCGCATACACGAGTGCGCAGGGGTACAAGTAGGCCCTGGGGGCGCCCGGAGCTCTCCTCCACGCCCGCCGTCCTCGCCATGACCCGGAAGACTCGCTCGACGCCATCGTGAGCCACTCGCTCCCCGATCAGCGCGGCTTCGTCCACACGGGCCGGCGCCACGCACACAGCACCCCTAACTAACACCGATCGAGTCCGTCGCGGCACCCCCGCGCACGCGAGCTCGACCCAGACGTCCGGAACGCGACACGACGCATAACGAACTCGCCATGGCCGCAGCTTCTCTGCAGCTCACGGCTTACAGCGACACCACGCCGAGAACACACACACACGACGCACCCAGCACACACACACATCAAGCTTAAGTCTAACATTCACCCCCCTAAGCTTGAATCCGTCCCCGCCGATCACAGGAGCGTCGCCTCCTCGCCGGCGTCCGCCATGAGCGCCCTGCCACCGGTCACCTGCGGGCAGAACTTGGCGATGTGCCCGCGCTGGTTGCACTCGAAGCACCTCCCGCGATTGCGGCGCTCCGACCTCCTGCTGGACCCCGAGGCAGTGCTTGCACCGTCGTCGTCCTCCTCATGGCCGCCGTCACGGCCTCCTTGCTTGTTGACGCCACGGCGCGCCCCGTCGCCGCGCGCCCGCTCCTTGCCACGGCGCTGGCGACGCAGCGACTCCCACTGCTCCGCAGTGAGCAGCAGACGCTCAGGCTCGCCCGCGACCTCCTTCACCTCGTCGGCATCCGCTTCCTCCGCCACGCGCAGACGGCCGACGAGCTCCTCGATCGTCGTCGCGTTGAGGTCCATGAGCATCTCAATGGCGACGGCGACTTGCCTGTACTTCTTTGGCACAACGCGTAGGATCTTCTTCACCACACGCCCGTCCTCCAGCGCCTCGCCCACCTCCCGCAGCCTTCCGACGAGCCCCTGGATCCTCAACGAGAAGTCCGTGATGGACTCCCCCTCGCCAAACAAGAGGTTCTCGAACTCCTTCCACAGACGCTGCGTACGCGCCGTCTTGACGCGATCATCACCACCGTGCATGGCCTTCACCGCCACCCACGCCTCGTGCGCCGTCTTCTTCACGGCGAGCGTGCTCTTCATGCCCGGCGGGACGGCGCGGATGATGACAGCCAGTGCACGCCGGTCCCTGGCGCGCTCCTTGCACTCGGCCTCCACCGCGTCCCACAGCTCCATTGCCTCCAAAGACACCTGCATGACCAGGACCCACTCATGGAAATTACCACTGGTCAGCAGCGGGAGCTCCACCACGCCGGAGTTGGTGACGACGTGTTCGCCGCTCCGGGAGCTGCCTCCGGCGTCGGCCTTCTGGGATTCACCGATCTTCGTCATAAACCAAAGCTCTTGATACCACTTGTTGGAACACGCCCAGGAACGCGAGTTCCTATCGCCCGATCACCCTCCCTCTCGCTCTAGCGCTCACAGTGGCCGGCGTCGCAAGGTGGAAGATGAACAGTAGAAGTTAGGCGACGAACGCCGCGGCGACTTGCTCGCCCGTATCTTGGCTCTGTTGATTCACGAATGGAACTGCCGCGCGCATACATGAGTGCGCAGGGGTACAAGTAGGCCCTGGGGGCGCCCGGAGCTCTCCTCCACGCCCGCCGTCCTCGCCATGACCCGGAAGACTCGCTCGACGCCATCGTGAGCCACTCGCTCCCCGATCAGCGCGGCTTCGTCCGCACGGGCCGGCGCCACGCACACAGCACCCCTAACTAACACCGATCGAGTCCGTCGCGGCACCCCCGCGCACACGAGCTCGACCCAGACGTCCGGAACGCGACACGACGCATAACGAACTCGCCATGGCCGCAGCTTCTCTGCAGCTCACGGCTTACAGCGACACCACGCCGAGAACACACACACACGACGCACCCAGCACACACACACATCAAGCTTAAGTCTAACAACGATGAGTATACGCAGTTGAGTGCTGGAGGGAACGGCCCTTAGCGTAACTCGATTGCCTGTGTTTCCGGCAGCCACGCCATCGAGACTCATGAAATTGCTAATAGTATTTGGAATTTTGTAATACCCTCGTGCCTAGGGACGATCTGACGGCCTAATTAAGCTACTAATTAGTAGTTCGTAGTACTATCTAGTACTTGTACCCTTTCATACTTTCACTGCTATCCGTCCTGTGTGATGTTTGGAGACATGATTTCCACACTTTTGTCCAGAAAAGGTTTCGATCAGCGTGACCAGTGCTCTACATCCGTGGAATAATCAAAGATCGCTCTTGTTGCTTGTCTCTTCTCTACATCCGTGGAATAATCAAAGATCGCTCTTGTTGCTTGTCTCTTGGGAGATTTGGAAAGAAAGGAATGCGAGAATCTTCCGAACAAAAGAGTGTTCCATCCAAAGCATAGTGGAGAAAATCAAAGATGAGATCAGAGCGTGGGGCCTTGCTGGAGCCCGCTGTCTACGTGACCCCCAATCTGTAGCTATTTGCATATGAGCTTTTTGGTTCTTTTTTCTGTTGGCTTAGGCCGTTGTTTTTGTGTGAACTTTGCTCCTCTGCTCCATTAATATATGAAATGGCAGAACTCCTACCTGTTTCCGGTTCACAAAAAAACATCCGTGGAATAATCAACGGCTGCATCTGCCTGTTGTCTCCTTCGTTGAGAGCGATTAATCACGTTGCCATTCTACAGTGTGTAGTGCCGGATAATTTGGATGAGATCAGGTGGCCCGGCGACTGATATATAGTGTTTTCCCTGTGATCATTTCTGTAGACTTGCAGTGAGAATAATAGTAGCTATCATGTTCCAATTGTGTCGTACTGTGAATAGTAATCGCGGAAAAGGAAGAAGGTATACGTAGGGTTGCGTGGAGAAATTATTTTTTCTGCTGTGCATAATTTTGAAACAATGCAAGGGAAACCACGAGATTTCATAACTAAACTAAGCAAAAGAAGGGCTCGAGCTCAATAATAAGCGTAGGTTTTTGCGTGCGTGTATGAACATGTGTGTGTTTGTGCCAGTGATTCGTGGAGGGAAAAAAAACACAATTCTTAGCTCTATACTATACATGGCAGTGCACGTTTATATTCTCTATCACGTATACTCGGCGCTAAATTCTGATTAAACGGATGATGCGAATTGGATTTGGGCCCCTCTATTATTTCGAAGAATGACGCGGAATACGATCGAGCTCTATTATTTAGTAGCGGCCGCATAATTCATCACCTCATCGCGGTGGGCAGCTCGATCGGCATCCAGCCATCGAAACGAAAGAATGATTCGTCGCGCCTCCCACTTTCGACGAAGCAGAGCTAGCACACGAAACCGAGAACCGGCCGCGCCCACGCGCCGAGTCTAGTCACACACACATCACGGGAATTCCCGAGGAAATCCGAACAAGATCGGCGCCGAGCGAGCCGCGCCCTGGCCCCGCGCTCCGAGCGATTCCCCATCCCATCGGCCATCCCCAATTCGCCGCTCCACGGCGGGGGAAGCACGAGCCTGCGTGCCCCAGTGTGCGACTCGGAAAACGACCGTGCTTTTGGCAAAAGGCCTCACGGCTTTCGGCTCGGCGCCGGCGCGGGCGGAACCCAACAAAACAGACGCGACCCACACGGCTCGTACCTGACCTGACCTGTGGCCACGACCCCGCGGCCCGGACGGCGAATCTGGTACGTCTCAGGATTTCCGTTCCCGCCGTACTGTACTCAACACCATCAGTCCATCATCATCACCACCAGCAGCAGCAGCACAACTGCTGCGCCCTTGCTAATAGGCAGGCGGCTGCGCCAATCAGAGGCTGCTACTCCGTCTTCTGTCTCCGTGATAGTACACTGATACCGAATGATTACGCACTAACCGTTGTGCTAAAAAAAGGGGCGGCAAAAGGCTTGGACTTGCAGGCCGCAGAGCTGCTCTCTGCAACGCAGCGGCTGCATGCAGAGTTGCAGGCTGCCTTTTTGACTATGGATGCCGCTGTGCAGTGCTCGAGAGGGCTCGTGTAGTGTACTTTCCGGTCTACGCTGCCTCCCGCTTCTCTCCCGATTAGCGGCCGGATGCATCATGAGTTCATCGCTGGTCCACTCTATCCACGACATTCTACGGATTGCGGTGCTACACTGCAACGGCTGAACTGGAAGGCTGCCGATGTTCATGAGTTTGCCCAAAGTCCAAACCACATCAACAACATCGCCCTGTTTAGTTCACAAAGTTTCTACAAAATTTCGTAAAAGTTGCGTATTGAAAAACGTGCCTTCTCTCTCGCGACACGTTTCTCAATACAATTTTTACAACTTATTTTTTGCAACTTTCGCGAACTAAACGAGGCCTAGAGCAAGCTGTCACTGTGGATTAGGGCTGGATCGAGAGCTCAAAACTCGTGAGCTGGCTTGGCTCGGTTGTAACTCGAATCGGCTTGGTTCGACTCGTTGTATTTTTAGACGAGCCGAGCAGCTACTTTTGCTCGTTTCGTTAACGAGCTAGCTCGAGCCAGCTCGCGAGCTACTCACGAGCCAAACGAGCTGGAAGGGTCAACACAGAGAGCCGCAACCTAACAAGGTCCTACACGATCAACTACTCTAAATCTCTCAACCCAAGTACTATACATTCAACTACTCTAATCATTTAGTCTATTTATTTGAAAGTTTAAAATTTTATAATTACTATATAGTTATTTGTGTTTCATGTCAGTAATCTAAAAATTATATCTAGCTCGCGAACTTAACGAGCCGGCTCGAGCTTTTAACGAACCGAACCAAGCCAACTTTTTTGCTCGTTTTGTTAATGAGCCAAGCCGAGCTGGCTTGTTAGACTAACGAGTCAGATCGAGCCGAGCTGGCTCGGCGTCCAGCCCTACTGTGGATAATTGGCACGTTTAAATACCCACATCTTGTTACATGGCAATGGCTGGCATATAACTCGAGCACTCCCTGACTGGTACTACTGGTGAAGGCACCGCTCACTAATCAAGCACTACTAGCAATTAACAACACCCAGCAGAGTGTTCACCCACGACCCACCCACATTACATACAGTAGCACGCACACTACTCAACACGCTCATCTTCTAACCCAGAAACACCGACTGGCCTAATTAACCAACACAAGCATCACAACTACTACCTGGTGGCCTGACACGGCCAAAGAAAAAAAAAATTCGCAAAACCAAGCACTAATACTAGTACTACGTACGCTGCGCTATTAATTAGCTGCGTGCACCGCGCGGGGTCCAAGCTTAGCTTAGCTGCGTACTACGTATTACTCGTCGGAGCGGCGCGGCGCCGGCGCCCAGTGCGGCGGCGAGGGGCTGAAGTGGCGCGACACGACGCGGGAGTCGAGCAGCTCCACGATGGGCGGGAAGGACACGCAGCGGGGCACCTTGTACTGGTTGATGGAGGCGCCCCTGGAGATGGCGTAGTCCATGAGCTCCTCGAACGTGCCCGCCCGCACCACCCGGATCTCCAGCGGCCCGATGGACCCGTCCGCCACGCGGCTCTGCCGGTACACCGAGTTCAGCGCCTCCTCCATCTCCAGGCAGCACCGCTCCAGCGTCTCATCCCCGTCCACCGCCGCCCCGCCGCCGCCGCCGCCTTCTTCCTTGTTGGCGGTGGCCAGCAGCTCCCAGTACACGACGTAGTGGCCCGGGATGCTGGTGGTGCACGCGTGGCTCGTGTACTCCACCACCGCCGCGCCGCGCCGGGCCCGGAGCAGCACCGACGCGCGGTCCACGGCGCGCTGCAGCTCCGCCTCGTCGGTCTTGTCGGACTCGATGGACAGCAGCACGTTCTTGCGGCGCACGAACTGGAACCGCGGCGCCGCGTTGTGGAACCCGGCCACGCGCAGGATGTCGCCGACGCGGTACCGGTACAGCCCCGCGTACGTGGTGATCACCAGCTCGTACTCGCGCCCGAGCTCCACGCGCGCCAGGTCCACCAGCTGCGCCGCGCCGCCCGACGCCTCGCCGCTCGCCTCGTCCACGGGCAGGAACTCGAAGTAGCCCATGTTGGGCATGATGGTGTAGGACACCTCCGACGGCTCGCACATGGGCCGCAGGTTCAGCCCGAAGTAGCACTCGGAGGAGGCGTACATGGTGCACGCCATGGGAAGCCCGCCGCTGTAGTACTCGAGGGTCGGGATGTACTGCTGCATCGCGCCGGTGACGATCACGTCCAGGTACTTGGTGTTGGGCCACACGCGCGTGATGATGCCCGCCCAGTCGCCGCTGGAGCACTCGGCGCGGAGGAACCGGGCCAGCTCCGGGTCCGGGCGGAGGATGCCAGCAACGGCGTCGCGGACGGATGGGTCGGTCACGCGCGGGGTGAGGGTGCCGCGCTCGATGTCGTCGGCGAGCTGCTCCCAGTGGAGCTGCAGGAAGCGGATGGCGCGGAGGAGGCCCGACGCGAAGACGGCGCCGACGCGGAGCACGTCATGGCGCTGGCACAGGCCGCACGCCATCTGCGCGTACATGCTCTGGAACGCGTCGGCGCAGAGTATGGCCGCCGTGGGGCTGGTGTAGTCGTGGTACGGGTCGTAGGGCCGGTTCTTGAAGTGCTCGCTCTTGTAGTAGCTCGTCAGCACCGGCCGCGCCGTCAGCCCGCCGGGCGTCGTCGTCTCCGACTTGACGAACAGGAAGTAGAGCGCCTTGCCCTTGTCCAGCCCCGTCACGTACCTGTCAGCCATCAGGTAGCAATCCATCGGCGCGTCAGTATGTACAAACTGTCTGCTTCGCTCGTTTCATCATTCGACACCAATTCATCGTGCCCTATGTGATCGATCCGTAGCTATCTATGACTTGTCTCTGTTTGTCAAATCACGCAAGTACTACATACTCTATGTCTATGTGATCGATCATCTACCTTTGGATTATTACTGGTGAGTGAGTGTTGGCGATGATGATGGACTGACTTACAGGTTCATGACGGGCATGAGGAGGCTGTATAGAAGCTGGCGCCGGTCGAGCTCCTCCTTGATGGTGGGCATCAGCTTGCGCTCGCCGGCCGAAGTCCCAGAGCTTCATTCATTCAAGGCAACAATCGTTCTTTAGCACGGGAACATCGTCTTTAGTCTGTTAGGAGAATCCATCGATCAGAGAGCATACAAACCTTGTGAGGAACTCGGAGATGGGGTGCGCGGAGAGGATGGGGGAGCGGTCGCCGTTGGCGATGCGCTGGATGTCGGGCTGCACGTCCTCGTAGGTGACGACGGGCACCCTGGCGCGGAAGGCGGCGCGGTCGGTGGCGCCGGCGAGGCCGCAGCGCGCCAGGTACTCGGTCTCGGCGTTGCGGGCGAGGATCTCGGCCAGGACGCGCTCCTGCACGGCGTCCACGTTGGAGGTCATCTCCTCGATGAACCTCAGCTTCTCGGCGTCCTTGTCGCTGCCGTCGGCGGCCGGGGCCGGCGAGCGCAGCGCCGTCGCCGCGGGCATGTCCGTCATCACCGCCATCGGGAACGGGCAGCTGGCTCGGGTCGCCACGAGTGCACGGCGGCTAGATGGTACAGGAGCAGAGGAGAAGAGGAGAAGAGGGAGTTGGTTGGGCGCCGGGAATGGGGCGGCGACGCGATGGAACAGAGAATGAAATGCCTGCCTCGTTGCTGAGTAGGAGCGGTGGTGGTACGACTAGGGAAGTGAGATTGGCTGGATGATGGAGGATGTAGGAGCGAAGGAGGCGGGTTTATATAGGTGGGCGGGGCGGGCGGGCACGAGGGCGACGGCGAGGGGTGTCGGGGCGGGGGGCGGCAGGGTGGGGACCCGTGTCGCGTCGGGAGGTGGGCAGCGGCCCGGCAAGCCCGCCCACGTCGGACCCGGACAGGTCATGGCGCTGCCGCCGCGGCCCTGCACAGCTCTCCCCTCGCGCGCGCCCCCGGCGATGCGGCGCGCTTGCTTCGCGATCGCGCCTCGGCACGGCGCGGCAGCGCGCGCGATCTCCTCCTGGGTGGCGCCCAGCTTCCTCAGTGCGTGCGGCGTGCCCTGCTCCTCGGCGTTTATCTCGTGCCGGATAACATGGGGCGTGGCGTGACCGAGCGTTCAGGAGCAGTGCCGGCGAGTGGACTACAGCCGAGCAGATGAGCCGGTTCATTGACGACAGCGTAGGGCAGCAACCAGCAATGGCTACCAGCTAAGCTACTCCATCGTCGTTCCAGAAGAGGAGCAGCAGCAGTGGCATGCAGGCTTCTGTGCAGCAGGGGACTGAAGATCTGCTTTGCTGGGAATGGCAATGGCCAATTGGTGCCCAAATTTGCACCCCTGCCTGCCGCCTCATGTGGGCAGGGCAGACGGTACGTACTCTCTGGTCTTTAGGGCGTGTTTAGATCTACAAGAAATTTTGCGAAATTTACTGTAGCAAAACTAAATCGAAGATTAGGAGGACTAAATATGATCTAATTATAAAACTAATTACACGGATGGACGGGAAATCGCGAGACAAATCTATTAAGCCTAATTAATTCATCATTAAAGATTGTTTACTGTAGCATGACATAGTCTAATCATGGTCTAATTAGGCTCATTAGATTTGTCTCACAATTTCACTTGGGGGTTGTGAAATGGGTTTTGTCAGTTATCTAATTTAATACTCTTAATTAGTATCCAAACATTCGAATTTACTGTAGCAAAACTAAACTAATGGATCTAAACACTGACCTGCAGGTACAGTAGTGAGCTAGTACTACTGCATTTGGAGGACTGCCAGTGAAGAGGAGACACCAAGTCCACTCCTCTGACACCGCCCCTCTGTCCCCAGCTGATCCAGAGCAGGGTTTTTTTTCCCGACCGGTCGCCTGCTACCGCCGGCCGGCGGTAGCGGTAAGCCGGACCGGTTTTTACCGGTTCCCGATGAACAGTACCGGTTTTTTTCGGTAACCGATGAACAGTACCCTAACCGGACCGGACCGGTAAGAGCGGTAACCGCGGGAACCGGACCGGTAGCGGTCGGTAAAAAAAACCCTGATCCAGAGATGCCTCTTTGAAATCCCCTGCCAAAATCCAAGGCGGGGTTTTCAGTACCAAGCGGTGTTATTTTACTAGCAAGAAGTCGAATTGAATCTCGCATGGCCGTCCATATTGCTTCAGTATAAGTCTAGGCACAATTATTGTGTTTTTTTGTGCTTTGCACAATCAACGGCTGATGATCGTCTGCTCGTCCCTGTGGGCTTTGTTAGTTGCCGGGACGTGTGATTGTGTGGACAAAGGCCACGGCCTTTGCTCCATCCTTTTCTCCCAAAACACGACTCCTACGTATACTCCAACTTGTCTGCTACCAAGTATACGCACTACTACTATACGGTCGCGCCCGGCTGTCTGCGGTTTCTCGAAAGCTGCCGGTCGACAGGACGCGTCTCAGTCGCCATGTCTTCCACCTCGTGTTCGTGTTCGTGTTCGGGTGTCGAAAACTCGAAATACTCGCCTGCGTTTGCGAGATTAGTGACGGCTTGTCAGTATAGCCGATGAGCACTGTGACACGGATCTCACCAGCTCGGCATGCGGCTAGTGCTGGAGCGCAGTGGTGTTCAACAGGAGACGCGCGGCCGGGCATGGTGCTGGTGCACGCGCGCGTGTCGCCGCACCGAGGGAAAGCTGAGGAAAGGCAAAGGCGGCCGGCGGCCCGGTCGGAGCGCGGCGAGAGAGCCGCCGGACACGAGGGGGGAGGCGGACATCGACAAGCCCCTCTGCCGCGGCGAAGCGTACGCCGCCAGCTTTGCTCGCCGTTCCGGTCCCAGGTCCGGCCGGACACGACACACGCCTCAGCCTTGGCCCTGCACGGCCGCCACGGCGCTCGGCACCACCACCCCCTCCCCGTCGTACGAACCGAGGCGGCCACAGGGAGCGAGAGTCCTTGCTGCTTGTGGGCTTGTGGCCTGGCCACTGTCCGGTGTCCACTGCTGCCTCGCCTGTCTCGCTGTTTCTCGCTTTTTTCATTTCTCGGGGCCATGCGCTTTCCCGCCCGTATTTAGCGCGACAAAGGCAACGGCCGGCAGATCCCTGCCCTCCTTTTCTCTCTCTCCTAAATCCTCAGGATCAGATCGGAGGAGCACCAAGAGATAGAGGGACAGTGGCATGCATTCGTGCACGCGTTGGACGAGCCGACGCGAGGCAGCGGCAGATTATACTATGTGTCACGGCGTGGCCGTACAGGTCATCCTCCGGCCGTCCGGCCGGCCGCCGCCCTTGCGATCCCTGAGCGCGCGCAGAGATGCTACCGGTACCCACCGTACGCGGTGGGCGGCTGCCCGGCCTGCCGTGCCGCGCCGCTGTACTGCACGTCCGGTCCGTCCCCTCACATGGCGTCGCCGGCTACGGAGCCATTGACAGAGAGGAAATAAAACACGCGCAACGACCGTCGCCGCCGGTGCCCGGGGTCATTAATTGTGGAGATGTTAGATTAGATTCGGCGATTAGGTGGGCGGTTAGATAAGATTAAGCTCAGGTTTACGCAGCCTGGCCATGTGACGGCGAGACTGGCTGACTGACTGACAGCGTCGCCGCCGCTGAGTGGAAGAAGAAGCTAGAGCTCCGCCATGTGCCCAAGTTGCGGTTAACATGCACGGACGGCGGCATGGCACGGCTCGCCGGAGCTGGATGGGCGGATGCGCTTGGCAGATATTCCCCTGCCTCCCGCGGCGACGGCGATGCTCTCGCGCAAATGTTAATCGCCCCCGGTCAGAAAGATAATCCGGGTCAAAGGCTAAGGCCCTGTTTAGTTCAAATGGTAAGTTGCAAATTTGCCATTTTTCACTATTCATTAAAGGAAATCTTACATGCATGAAGTATTAAACGTGTGTTAATGACAAAACACATTCCATAACCCTCCGGTAACTTTTCGAGACGAATCTAATGAGCCTAATTTGGCCATGATTAGACAACGTCGTGCTACAGTAAACAATCTCTAATGACGGATTAATTAGGCTTAATAGATTCGTCTCGCGATTTCCCGTCCATCCGTGTATTTAGTTTTATAATTAGATCATGTTTAGTCCTCCTAATCTTCGATTTAGTTTTGCTACAGTAAACGGTAACTTTTTTTGCCAAATTTGAGGGCCAACTAAACAGGCCCTAAGATCGATCAGAGAATTTGCTCGCCTCTGCTGGCTCGCCAGAGATTCGATTCTTCTGCTCGGCAGGGGGGAGGAGGAAGCTTCGAATCACACAGACGCCCGGGCCTTGTATATTGCAAGTTTGCAACATGCAGGAGGTTTTCAACCGCTGGCCGGCCGGCCGGCCGCCTAGTTTTTTTTCCCCCTTCTTCTTCTCCACGCCGCGCACACACCGGCGACTGCTGCGCTGCGGGCTGCGGCAGGTGGTGGCGCGGGAGGCGGCCGGGATCCCGGCACGTTGCACGGACAGCTAGCTCCGCCGCCCCACGCGCGCCGGCCGGCCGCCCAGGCGTGCAGAGTGATGGCATGCGGCATTGCGAAGGCCCGAGCCTCCTGCATCCACGCATCGTGCTGTTTGTTCGATGCTGTATCCCTCGGTGGCTGGCTGGGTCGTGTATCCCTACGGCGCCATGTGTACCGAATAGTTCTGGGGGGCATGGCGTGGCGTGGCGTGGCACACATTATAAATAGCGACCAGTTGCAGGCTATATATATCTGAGCTTTCATGAGGTGCCGCTGCCGGCCGGTTCATGAATGTGACGCGCGCGCAGATGGATCGGTGGATCGAGGGCCACTCCAAAGCGCGTACCTGTCGACTCCATGGGCGCCTTTGCATTGGCTTGGCGGCCCCTCACATTCATTAGCTGGGACTGGGAGGTGAGTTCTTGCGTTGCGCCAGACCCTCGATCTCCACGGGATATTTTCTCACCTGCTTCTGCAAGTGTACAACATTTCTTATCTGAGCAGTATAGTTAGAACCTATCCACTACTCTTCCGCTCAGTTACTATATGTACATGCTTTTTTTTTTTACCTCAACTAGATACTTTTTACCTAGATCTTTGTTTAGTTCGCGCGAATTCGATCGAATGCACTGTAGAAAAATGTATTGAGAATCGAAAAAATAGAGAAATGACACATTGTTCAATACGTAAAATAGAGCGCGAATTCAATCGAATCGAGGAAACTAAACAACGCCCTAGCTATATCGAAGTAAACACTGCGTGTTGAGGTTTTGAACTGGAAGAGGCGGCGAGATGTGTACCAATACCCAGACGCACATATGATTGGCGCAGTCCGTCCGACAGTAATGGACAGGGGCGCAGAGGCCAGCGCAGTGCCCCCACCCTACGGCCACGACGCTGGCCGCGCGCGGCCGCCGCCCGGCGCCCGGGCATTGGACCGCGCTCTGTCTGTCCGTGCCCGAAATCATCGATCACCTCATCTGCTGTGCCTGCGCACGCATCATTTTGCCCATCCCTACCGGTACCGGCTCGTCAACTGCCCCACTGTTGCCACACACCACCCAACAGCAGCAGCTGCGTTGCGTTGCCCTGCGTGCACGTACGTTTGTGCCAACGGCGCTGGGGCCCGGCCCGCGCCGCGCTCTCTTGGCGTACATAGTGGTGTAACAGGACAGGCCCTGTGCGGCTGATGCCGTGCTGCAGTTTTTTGTAGCTAGCTCGCTCTCGCCACCATCATTTCCTGTGTCGGCGGGGCCAATCATTTTACCATTGAACCGCCAGCGATGGCTCATGATGACAGGCTGATAGCTACCAACGGCCGGATGGCGCTAGTAGTTCGCTCTGGAGTTGATGGAGCAGTGCACTACAAGTTTACAGCATGTCTAGTTTTACCTCAAATTTAATGTATTATATATGCGGTGTTCAAGATTTTGGATTGCAAAAAAATATCGAGGGGGTCAGTAAGATCGGTGTACCAGTTTTCGGTCAAAATTTGGCACAATATTTTTGAAATTTGGACAAAATTTAACTGAGATATGAAATACAAACTTAACTCCGACCGGAAAATGACTGGTATATTACTGCTAGAACTATTTACCTGTCCCCACCAGTAGAACCGAAATTAAGTGAAAACCGGCTGGAATTCAGAACCCATCTATGTACCGGTAACTAGCAAGGTGCATGGGCCGTGTCGCCGTGTGAATGGCAAGGCTAGACTCCTTTCAATATGTTTTTTTAACATTTAATCATAATCCATTTGAGCCCTCCCGTCGTGGCTCTTTCTAGTTTTCTACACTGTCATATCGGGCACGTTTGATTGACCCTTCCAAAATTTTGGTGCGCGTCCTACATTTGGATAGCGTTTGGAATGTTGCCGACGTTTGGCGTGCCGATGAGCTCTGCGATGCGAGACACAGCAATGTTGGCGCACACACAGGCGAGCAATTCCCTCGCCAATTTTTTGGCGACCAAGCATGGCTTCCACGAGCACGTGGCAGCAGCATAGGGGTTCCTTGAACAACGAAAAGTAACGTTGCACCGGTTTTAATGTCTAATATCTACTAAACGGTAAATCAAATTCAAAATCTATTAGCATATTAATATTCTTTACGATTAAATCTATGAAATAAGATCCCATTTGACCATATTTAGAAGTAAAAAAAATTAATGACATGTGGAACCCACATGTCATACTCGTATATTAAGCTATATTTGACAATATTTGGTAGGGTCACAATCCAAACACTACTTCACCAAGTTTTTAGAGTTGCCCATGATTTGGTCATAGCCAACATTTGGCAGGGCAAACATGGGCACAAACTAAACATGCCCATCCTAGCAACGATCAGCTTCCTCTCTAAACCGGAGCAAAGGAAAAACAGGTTGTTCTGTGCTCTATGATCTAGTGGTGTCCTCCATTAAATTACCATATCAATAGCCCTCTTCTTACAACTGACGGTGCTCCCCTCGACTATGTCGATTGTAGCAAAATTTGACATAGATGCTATCAGTTCCTAGTTTTTTTTTTCTAACTTAGTTTTCTAGAAATGTAAGGTGACATTAATATTACAACTTTTTTCACCACTTACGTTATTGAATCATCTTAACTATTTTAATTTATGTTTTTACCATGGATGTGTCACTTATTTTTTTTATCTTTTATTGTAATTTTAATTATGTTGGTATTGTTGCCGCAATGAAAACATAAACTTTATTATAAAGTTTAGTTATTTATTAATTTATTTTACTTGGAATATCTATTTAGGTATTTTGCTCCCAAATTTTATGGAAATCAAATTAGTAATTTTCTTATTTTTTTATTCTAACTTTGACCATCTGTTAGTTGTATTTATCTTTTTTTGACCGGAAAGTTGTATTTATCTTATATGTAAGCTTTTGTTAAATAGTCATAATCAGTTATTTTACTTTGAATTTAATCTATTTTTGAGGGAATTGAATTTAATCTATTTATTAATTTTATTTTAGATGAACTCTTTGCTTGGATATTTTGTATCCAACTCATATGGGAATCAGACAATACATTTATTATTTATTTATTGTATTTCGCAAGGTCTCTTTTACCATAATTTTGTATATTTTAATTCTGAAAGTTACAATTTATTAATTTTATTTGGCATGGACTCACTGGTTTAATATTCATCGTCACATGATCATAAAATTGTGAGTTGTCGCCCTTGTGCCTCTTTTCTTCCTCATCTCGTGCGGAAATTTCACTTGGTGGCCCGTCGTAAGCCCCACCCAGGGGCGGAGCCAGGGGGTGCGCGCAGGGGCCTGGCCCTCCCTATGGTTCCGTGACACATGGAGAGGCTCCTAGACATTATATGTTAATCTCTCTCAAAAAAGTTATTATCTACTAAGCACCAGCATGCCTACTTAGACTTTTGCATCGATTCTAATTTTTCAAAGAGGAAATGGAGCATTTAATTGAAATGTACCATCTAGCACAATCTTTTTTTATACATGTTTTGCATTCCTAATCCATGCTATTTAGAAGAGAAATTGATGCACATACATTTCTATATGGCTTCTTAAAACTGGTAACAAATATGTACTACAACTAAAATTATGCCAAAAATAATCAATGTGAGCACGACGTTTCAAATGGTGAAAAAAACATGTCAGCCTTTAGATACAACACTTAAATTTTTCACCTCAAATATAAGCTCTCGAGAAGCACTACTTGGCGAAAGACCTTTTATTAAGCAAAATGCAAGTAGTTCTATATATCCGAGTGATTGTCTAATGGTTATGTCCACTCTCGTTTTAGTTCTCTTTGGCGTCTCGGCCACCCCCCCCCTCCTCCCCCTATACTTAAATCCCTGGCTCCGTCCCTGGCCCCACCCGCCATCGGCTGTTCTTCATTGCCGTGATCGTCCCCTGCTACCTTGCTGCCCTGCCCGCCAGGTCGCCACCCACCACAACTGCCAGTTTGGTTGGCTGGCCTCCATGGAAATCCCTCTAGTCTAATGACCATAAAATCAAAACAGCTGAAGCTATATACGAAGCAGAAATAGCCTCACAAATCCCGCTGTTATAAATTTGACATATTTTCAGTTTCCCGCCCCTTAAATATGTCACCATATATCGCATTATTCAAAAGCTTAAATGAGTAAATGACCCCCTGAGGGCATATCTATTGTTATATTAGGTCTCTATTGCTTAGCTCAGTCCCTTTCACTTGCCTCCATCTCCCAAATGACTTTAGGTGGTGCTTGTGAAGTTATAGTAGCTGTGGTTGCTGCACCCAAAAATGCACATGAAAGGAAATGCAGGTTAGACTAGACACATTAAGGCTAGACTATGTTAATCTGTCCCTAAAACTGTCAGATCAATGCCGCTCTGCCATGTTACACGACGACTCTCTGGAGACAAGTTTCGACGGTGATTGCTGAGTGCTGACTAATATGCAAATCCATTTTAGCACGCATGTTTGTTTGCCTCCGATCCATGCATCTGGCTTGAAAGATTCAGTGTACCCCCGCTACCAGTTCAGCATTACCCATTACCTGGATGAATGCAGTGATGGAGGCCTAGTGATACTGTTACACGTTTGTCACATATGCAAATTAATCTTGCACTTCAAAACACATGAACAATTTAATACTAAAGCTATGTTGTCACATGTATAATACGCCCTATATCTTTCAAATTATAGTTCTGTTTGGTTTCTAACTTTGACCAAGAGTTTTGAGAAAAAAATATATTAACACCTATTTTAGTACCAAAGTTAAATGGACTATCAAAACATATTTCATGATGGATTGGATTCAATATATTAATGAAACTAATTGTATGCTGTAAATGTTTGTGCTATTTTATTCATATAAACTCGGTCAGAATCAGAGTAGTCGATTCCTACAAATTCGGTCAAAATTAGAGTAGTTTGAATTAGGAAAAAAATCAAAATAAACAACAATTTTACAATGGGGGTGCGTATGTATCAAACTAGGATGTCCAATAATATGGAAAGCCCTTGCTGGTAAGCATAGCCAAAATTAGTCAGACCACCAAAATGTATGCTTGTCATGCTCTAAAAACACTATATGAGTACCAAACCATACAGTTCGTCCTTATCTGACGTGTGAAAGTCTGTACCTCCGATCCCGGCTGGTCGTCCATCTGTTTCGACCGTATACCGCCAACGTTTTGGTGCACACTAACTATTTTATACGCTACGTGCCTTGATCACTTCACAGTTCACACACCTAAGTTTGTAATAACCTATAATAGCTCTCCAATATTTTACGTTTCACACCATGAAGCCTGTTCCTCGACAATTGCAACGTCGCACGTGCAACGGGTGCAAGTGCTCCGACGTGAGAGCCATATATCACCATGTACGAGTACCTGCAGGCTGCAGCCCTTACCAGGAAGCTTCGACCCCTAGCTTGCCGCGCGTTGCCGGTAAAACACTTTGGGACACAGAGTCTGGTCTTGGGATTGGCCAGAGTTCTCGGACCACCCACGTGAACCAAAAGGGAATCGAGAGAGGATTTCGCCGCCTTTTCCAGTTTTATACTGATCGAATGTAGTATACTTTATATTTACCCACCCTCATTTGCAGCGTCATGCATGGCTGTCATCAGCTGTCGCTTATTACGGCCCTCCGATCCGTGAAGCTCAAAACTTCTCACGTGGCTCTCATGTATATTTTATCTACTCATTTTTTACTTGTTTTCTTCTGTCAACTGCCATCGATCAGGTTTTCAGGAGGGTGGACCACACATGTGTCCAGTGGACTTAGCCAGATCAGATAAAGTATAAGAAAGTAAATAAAGCATATATATAGTTGAGAAGAGGTAGAAGGTGTCACCACTGAAGGTGTGTGAGGTATAGTATGCCGGAGGCCCGCGCGCAATAGCAACCCACAGTGTCGGTTTAGCTTCAATGGGTTGTGGACTCTTTAAGTTCCAATATTTAGTTGTCTAGATAAAGCCAAATTGTCCAATTGGTCCCATCTGATTGTAAACTTTAGAATTATGTAGACATTATCTTTCCAATCTTTCTTCACGCTTTCCCACTGCTGGCGACTTTCGATGAGCTTATATACTGGTATCTGATCCCTGCTGTAGCTAGATTTGATTTGGTTCTTATCTTTGGAGAACTTTGTAGTGCGCTAATTATATCTCGCATGGAAGGACGACTATTTAATTTCCGGGTCTGAATGGGTTAAAGCAAGACAGATCAACAAGACTATATATAGTGTTACTACTTGCGAATGGTGGTACATTATTTAGATGGCAATCTTTCTACGTCTGGAAGATTAGGTGTTCTCTTTCCTCTCCAACGTCTCCTTGGCTCCTTGCTCGACCAAGCATCTTCTTTCTCTGCTACTTGCAGAGAAAGCGCATCTAGGGCATCATCTCCACTCCAGAAAGAAAATGGCGAGACGATAGAGTAATCAATCGCCGACCACCGCGGCTGTTATAGGCACACACCCATACTTAACTTAGCAAGATGGTGCACTTGTTAATAATTTGGCCGTTATATAGCGCCCTCAAAGAAGTAATGTTCCATGCATCACTGTGTGGTCGACGATAAGACAGACGAGCTTGCACTTGAAAAACGTCAATTAATTTGGCAAAGCAAAACCTGACACTAGCATGCAAAACAAGTCAAGTTGTGGTAGTGATGATGTATTCTAGCCGGTTCGTTTCAGGACGTCGCATGTGCATATGTGCAAGACAAGAGTTAGGTACTGGTCTGAAGCATGCATGTGTGTGTGTCAAGTCTCCGTAGTTTTAAGTAGCCTTGTGGATCGATCATTGGTATTGGTGGCACTGGCAGTGTGTAGAGATATCCTTCGTTAGGAACGTCGACATAGGCCTTGTTGCGTGGACGATGATGTATTGTTCTTTGGTCGATTATTGACACTACTGTTCGTCGACACTAGCTACATTGGCAACATGGTTAATATCCTACTACACACACAAGGCAACTAACCACGGTTCTTCATAAACAATGCATCACATTGCATATCTTACTATTACTAATTGGAGGCTCCTTTTGAAGCCTCCAGCTGAAGCCACCTAGGATCCTAGGTGGACACTCTAGAAAAAGAGAGAAATCCTAGAAATTCTCACAAAAAAGCAAAACATCTGGCCATCAATTGAAACACTCAAATCATCATAGCCATTAGATCTATTATATTTTCTAAAAAATTACCCACATATGCCATTATGAAAATAGCTTAAAATAACCCCCTAAATCTATATCAAAATTACCCACCTCTGCCATTATATAAAATAAACCAAAGTAACCCCTAATCTTCATCAAAATTACCCACTATGCCATTATGAACAATATTTAAAATAACCTCATAAATTTGCAACTAAATTACCCACTACGAATACCTAAAAATAACTTAAAGTAATCTCTTAACTTTACATCTATATTACCCCCATATGTCATTATTAAAAATAACATGACGTAATCCTACATTGGAATCCATATCAGTTTAATTAAAAATATAAACCAATATAAGATTCTAAAACGTGTATTTCATATACTATTGGTATATTATATAGTGATTAAGGTATATACGCATAATGTGCATTGTCATTTATAAATATATAGGCGAAGTGATCACAATATCGAATTCTACGTTAAAATTATAGTTCAAACTTAGGGTTCATTAAATAAATTCAAGGCATACAAGTGATGCAAAGTGAAAATTTAAAGATTATAATTGTATATGGAAATATTATAGAGATTACTAACAAAGATCTATCATAATCGGATGAAAATAATAAGTACATATCTATATAGGTATTTTTAAACAAATGAGAGATAGGTCATAATAGTTTGGTAGAAATGTAGTCTTAATTTTTTAATTGCAGACTCCGCATTAGTTTTCACGAGACATGCTGGAAAAAAGACAAATCCTAGAAATTCTCACAAAAATCAGAAACATAAATCATGTAAACTCTAATAACCATAGTCATTGATCTATTATATTATTAAAAAAGTTACCCACCACTGTCAATATAAAAGTATTCTAAAATAAATCCTAAAAATGTATCTAAATTATCGAGATATGCCATTATAAAACATAATTTAAATTAACCCCATAATTTGTATCTAATTTACTCATGCATATCATTATAAAGGATAACTTAAAATAACATTCAAATTCGTATCTAAGTTACCCACGTATGTTTTTATTAAAGATAACATAAACTAAATACCTAAATCTTAATCTAATTATCTTCATGTGCATCCTACCGAAAATTCCAAAATTAAACTGATATATGATTCTAAATTACAGTAATTTATTATTGTTAACATAGAAATAATAAGTTAAGGTATATACGCATCATGAGTATCACCATGTAGACTATTTATACATGTACTAGCAACCTTGCCTGTGCGGTGCTACGGATGAAGACTGTTATATCATTATTCTAAGCAAGTTAAAGTAATTAACTTGCTTTTTCTAATCTGATTGTGGTATATAATGAACTACTAATCTAATCAGGGGACAAGATGAAGCATGTCTAATCCGATCATGAGACATATATGACAGACCACTGAAACGTTCCTTCCTTTAGAAATAGGTAAAAATATATATAGATAGAGATAGAGAGGTAGGAGATAAAGATTGATGGGTTCAGTTAGGACTCTAATCCAATTAGAAAACCGATGTCGACAGTTAGAACCTTGGTTACAGTTCGTCGCAATAGGTGGACCCACCTGTGAGGACGAACAAAAAATAAGGAAGAGGCAATCCTATATTTAGAAATAGGTAAAGATATGTGAGAAAGTAATGAAAAATATTGATTTCTATGTTAAATATAATGTATGGAGACGCGATACAAAATATAAGAAGTATGAATGTGGATGAAAAAGTGAATAGAGTAATTACTAATTAAAAATCAATCACAAATGGAAAAGATAAGTACACATCTATATAGAGCATTATGTTGAAGTACTGACAAAAATGAAAGAGTGGTATGTAAACAATTTTAATTGTTAGGAAATAGTTTAATTTTTGAATTATTTTAAATACAATAGCTTTTAAGAATATTAGCCCGTGCGGGAGCACGGGTTGATGGACTAGTATATATATGATGGATTGATGGTATCATATCATTTCATCTTTCGACAAGGATCATGCATGTGTGCTGTGGACAAAACCACATTGATCACTTGTTTGAAGTGACACGCGTGATGGAATCCCTTGCAAGATAGCCACAGTAGAGAACATTGCCTCTGCGGCTCTGGCCCCCCGCGCCCGCCACTATATATGCAAATGCTCGGTCGCCAAAGTGTAAGTGGTGAGGTCAATTATTCTGCACAACCATGAATATATCCATGATGCTAGCTGCACCGTTCGACGATGGAAATAAAAGCCCTGTGTTCTGTTCCATCGATCGGTGCATCGCATGTGGATGGCTAGCTATTTTGCATTTTGGCTTCTACCTTCATCTGAAAGGCCACCTCGTCTGCACTACCTTTTCATTTCTTTTATTTACTTTTGCTAAGTTTCTACGCGGTGAAAATTAAAGTGAAAACGATCGACACACAAGTCACCATGCCTGCCTGCCGGCCACCAGCTGCTGGTGATTCCGTGCCACCGTGTTTGTCGACAGGCTCCTTTGCTACTCGCCGGATGTAAATTAAATTTCTTTCTGTGCGTCTCGTCATAGATATACGCATGCTGGCCCTGTACGGTCGGTGGCAGTGAATATATATAGGTGAAGAGAAAGCTAACAAAGGTGATTTGATCGTCACCTTTAGACCTGGAATCACTTGGAACAATGTAGATATGAGAGAGAGATAGGTATATATGGTCCAAGGCAGGGTTGGAATCGAGCTATCTAGCTAAAAGCTACTGCTCCCTCTGTTTTTATAATAGATGTCGTATTAGGTTTGTCCCATGTCTATCCTCTAGAAAGGAAAACCGGCCAGCTGAGGGCTGGGGTACGTTACAACTGAAGTGTGAATGGATTCACAAATAATTGAATTGGTCGATCCGGTGAGCCATGCATGCATGCATGCATGCATGCTACCGGGACTCGCATTGTCGCAATGATCATGGTGTGAAATGAACGATTCCTACCTTTCATTGTTCTCGACCGGTGACGACGACCCTTGTGATGTGATGTGCGTAAAGATATAGCATGCATGGTGCATGGGCAGTTGGGCACTCGTGATCTTTTGCATCATCGATCCGACGATCCCTACCGCTAGCTTTGCTTATTGAAACCAAGAAGCGGGGCGCGAGTGGGGTGAAAGCACGTCTCGTGGCTCGCCACGTGAAAAGGGTGAAAGAAACAACACGGGCCAGGGAAACAGTATGTCAACATGCATCGTGTGAGTTGAGTTCAGGCATGCATGCATGCATGCATGCATGCAGAAAGGTATATAGAAGGTTAACTCGGCAAGCTATAGCAACGAATTATATATATAAAAAAAACCAGACACGCCACATGCAACAACACTTTCTGCCATCACGTACCGGTACTGGTCCTGCATTATTAGGGCTCTTCTTCTTGCCTCTCATTATCACTTCTCCTCGACACCACCGTACTCATTTTATGCCAAGTTTGCCGGCCGGGTCCCACTTTGTGTCCATATATATATGTATCCCTCGAGGTCTCTGATCGAGCCAACGAGCCAAAGAGCCAACGAGCCAACGAGTTAGATGTATCCCTCCTGCTGGCCTGGCAAAAGTTAGCAACGAGCCAACGAGTCTCTGATCGATTTATACCTCGTGCTCTCGTGGACGATGATGGGCCCGATCTCATAGAACCCTTTGGCGTGTACTTGGGCCCTGTTTAGTTCGGTGAGAAAGTTTGCGAAATTTATTGTAGCAATTTTGAACTGAAGATTAGGAGGACTAAACATGATCTAATTATAAAACTAATTACATGGATGGACGAGAAATCGCGAGACAAATCTATTAAGCCTGATTAATCTGTCATTAGAGATTGTTTACTGTAGCACGACATTGTCTAATCATGGCCTAATTAGACTCATTAGATTCGTCTCGCGAAGTTATCCGGGGGTTATGGAATGAGTTATGTCATTAATCTACGTTTAATACCCTTAATCAGTGTCCTAACATTTGATGTGATGGGTGAATAGTGAAAAGTTGTGAAACTTTCCTCAACCAAACAGGCCTTCCAATATATCCCTAGCTACTACCACTTCGACTATTATCACATTTCACCACTCTAAAGTTTCTAGTTTAAGTCGATTAACACCAGTTCAGTTGCATGAATATGGTTGAAGCATTAGTGCCATTACTGATTAGATTTCATTGACCCTCAATTTCAAACGGGAAGATGATGACATGTCGGAATCAGACGGGTTGTAGCCACTAGCAAGCTAGCGAGGCCAAGCACCACGAGGCAGCAGGCTACGTGGCCATATGCCAAGCTCTTCCCAACCACAGCTCATGCGTGCCTTGAAACACACGAGACGATCTAGAGTTGGAACCCGGCTCGGCACTCGTTGATCAAAACGAGCTGGAGCTGAAATTTAGTGGACAGATCAGGCCCAAGGCAGATTTCGTCCATCTACCAAGCGCTTGCACGCGAGCTCACACATTGGGCCGTGAGTTTATTATTGCTGCCTATGTAACAAGTAAGGCCCATCTGAGCTCAGGACAGATTGGCAAAGAGTAATTTTGCATGAATCCAAATGCATTTCCCAATAGGCGCCCAGTTTAAAAATTGTATGCATATGGTATATATTTAATGTAATAATAAGACTACAAGAACAAAGAAATATGAGTATATTTTATTATTTAATATAGTCTGTAATGATGGGTATCTAAAAGATTACAATTGCGCATGAGTATTTGATGCATTTGATGGGTCTTTTCATATTTGGGTCATTTAATTTGATGAATATTTGATCATTTCAAAATCCTCATCCAATCATCTTTGATTCACGTTGGGCTCCAGAAAAATGCATTTGATGGATTTTTTTATATACTTTGGGCCTAGGTGCATCAGGTGTCTTGTAGCTTCTCTTCAATGGGTCCATTTGTGTCGTGTCATCTTACAACATACTCCAAAATACAAGATATATGTAGAAAACGGGTCATATTAGATGCCAAGTGGCGTATTAGTATGTGAGAATGATAGATAATGGCACTGAAACGTGTACAAATAGCGTGTCAATAGCAATGATCAAAAATAATCCTTTATGTGCTTTTCTATTATCCATCTCTCTCATTTTCTAATAAAATGAAGTCAAGTACACAAAAATAAGACAGATTAATTATACACAAGTTGTTGCAAACATTATGCATTAAGACATCCATTTCACAGTTAACATGGTCTTTTATTTCAAAATTAGAATCATAGCCATGTGTAAAAAGAAAGAAAAATGAGGTAAGACGTGGAACAAGAGGATGACTAATCTATTTTGACCATAGAAAAGACAAGTTTCCACTCAACTATATATTATCTCTCCCTACTTGATGATTCATATGGCTCAATTAGTCCATTCTGTTTGTACACTGCAGAAGTGCAAAAGGACGTTCACATTAAGAATCTTAGTATTACTATTTGGAGGGTTTCTTTTGGAGCCTCCATGTCAATCCTTCTTAGATTCGCCAAAAACATAAATAATAGGAATTCATTAAAAATTAGAAACATTTTACCATCATCCCATACATTATATTAGCCTTTGGATCCATTATGTTCTCTAAAAATTTACCCACCCATGCCATTATAAAACTATCCAAAAATACCCCATTATTAAAATGATTCATTAAAAATTAGAAACATCTTACCATCATCCCATACATTATATTAGCCTTTGGATCTATTGTGTTTTCCAAAAATTTACCCACCCGTGCCATTATAAAACTATCCAAAACTACCCCCATTATGAAAATGATGCAAAGCTCTAATCTTCTACTAAATTACTCACCATAACATTATGGAAGTAATATAAATTTATAAAGTAAACCACTAAATTTATATATAAATTTCTTTATTACTATGTCGTTATAAACAATAATATAAACAAACCTCTTAAATTTACATGTAAGCTACCACCTCTAAGGTAATAAACTACTCCCTCCGTCTCAAATTGTAAGTTGTTTTAACTTTTCAAGGTTCATTACTTTTGGCATGCATCTAGACATTATGCATATCTAGGTACATGACAAAAGTAATAAACTTTGAAAATCCAAAATGACATATAATTTGGAATGGAGGGAGTATATTATTATTATTATTATTATTATTATTATTATTATTATTATAAAATTACAACATATTTTGATAACACTAATACTCCATGTCATTAAAGCATGTTAGTTTATACTTTAGATAAATTTATGCATGTCTTTTTAAATGTTGTAATATATCTCCATTAGTAGTTTAGTTGAAAGCACTTTTTTGTAAAATAAAATACTACACTCATTATTCTTTGATAGAGAAAACTCAACATATTGAGTGTTCTAGTGCAAGCTAAAACACATATTAATTCAATTGAATGAAAGTTCCCTTTTTAGGACCTAGAGTGAATATCTCTAAAAAATATGAAAAGAGACTTACTATAGTTTAAACGTCATGGAAAAGTTCCTTGGAAGAATGAAATGCAGATGATACTAATAATATATTTCAATAGAAGAATTTGCATGCGGCCTCCAAGCCACAACCCCACACAACCTTTCTCTCTTTCTCCTTACATTGGAGCAGATACTCAATTGTTATGAATTATGTTAGTCGATACTTTTAATAACTTTATAGTTTTTCACTAAAACATTGCCATATAGCTGCATAAGTATTTTAAATGTAAGCTGTTCTTTTTCAAAAGAAGTATACTTATTTGATTGAGAAAAAACAACATTTTGAACACATATAGTATGGAATAAAATGTTTTATTTTGTAATAATTAAAAGTGCACAATAAAAACCTAGAATTATTGTTTCTAATAAAATGCAAAAAGAAAGTTTTGAAGGAGAAATACAATAAACACTAGAGTTTTGATAAAAAGGGAGAAAAATTAACAAATAGTAAGATCAAAATAAGAAAGCCAAAACGTATACTATCACTAAATAATGACACGTGGGCTAGAATAGCCGCAATAACACATAGTGAAGAAACACACAAATGGGGAAAAAAAACTATGGATACGAATAGTGTAATTGGTAACCAAGTAGAGTTACTCATTAAATAAAAAGAGAAGTTTGCTTAAGTAATGAATATGTTTTATTCATATATAAGGTCATTCTTGGTGGGAGTTTCATGGACATTAAATAGGATGCCAGGTCAGCATTTTTTATGATGTGACAGTGAATTAATGAAGAGAGAGAGAGAGGTGAAATGAGTTTCATGGGGATGCAACCCTATGTACAAGGTTACCTAGACAGACTGTGTTTTGCATTAACCTAGAAAATTACAGCAGATGAAACTATGCATTTATGGGAGGTATTTCATCATAGTTTCAAACATTTTCAGATGATGTGTCACTCTATGTAATCGAACCCATGAAACTTCCATTAAGAATGGTCTAATGCGTACACCTTTTGTACGTTCTATCCTATAGAAATTCTACTACAGGAGTTCGATAGGAATTGAGTTGTTACAGTAAGTTAACACGGTTCGTTATTAAACCATGGATTTGATTCACCAAATCCATCATTATTGTATACTCTTTGATAGACATAACACAACCCAAACCAATCCCTAATCCTTATTTTACAATTTTTAAAGTCCTTAATAGGCCCCTTTGCTATTTTGGGTCTAATTCTTTGTCCGACAGCAATCTATATAGGCACTGGGTTAGAAAATTAACAAAAGTGAGCGAGAATAAACAATTTCGCGACCTCCTCCTCTGACCTACCTCTTCCCACAATTTCGCGACAATTGTAGAATCAGCATCGCGGATAATAGGCGTTAATTAATTAATCTTGGCCGAGGATGACCCGGCTATATATGCATGAATAGCAACTGCTAACTCCATGCTTTATGAGCGATGCACTAGTAGGGCGTGACGTATTGTATATGCACGCCGGACCTAGGGACAAGGACGAGATGGACGACGTTGATCTCTAACAAAAGGATCTCCGATCCTAATAACAATGCTTGCTGTTGTTGTCACGCCAGCAGCTTCCTTGTAACTAGTCATGTCTTATCGATCGTTACCAGCTATACCAGCTTAGTGGCGACGACGAACGGTTGAAAAGGAAAGATCCAGGAGGCAACTCGAACTTGTTCTCCAACATGTACGCAACGACCAAACAAACAACACGTGACGGATTAGAAGCTTGCAGGCCAAGGCTTAGGCAAAAAAACAACGATAGATTGTGGCGACTTCAGCGGAAGTAATCACAGATAAATAAAGCCATGCGATCTTGCGAGCCAAGGAAGCGGCGATACACAAGTCAAAGTGTCTGCGTCATCTAGCCAAGCAGCAGAGAAGATCGAACCACGTCTCGTCAACACTCGTCGTGCTCACATGCCGTCATCACCCTCTGCTCGTGCGCGCTAACAAAGCTTTTATCGCTGACGCGAGAAGAACGCGCGATCGAGCTTCGAGGAATGCGCAGAGCAATCGAGCTTAGCCCACGCCGTTACCACAGGCTGCGGATTTTCGCAGCATCCTAGGCATAATAAGGCCATTTTTGTACGGCATGCGATTTTCTCCAGTTGGGGTTCTCGTCTTACTACTACATGCTAATATATTATTTAAATGCTGTATCCAAGTGACCAATATGAGACGGTAAAAATAAGTGAATATGAAACAGATTGTTTTTAATGGAGCTTTCATTTCAGTTTCGTGGCTTGGTAACTGCGTATACATGGTTCCTGTAGGAGAACTAGTCTCGGCAGTTAGGAGTTCACCGAGTCCATCCTGTATTCCTGGTCTTGTGGCCACGTTCCTAGAGAATATATATATGTAACCCGGCATTGATCAATACAAGTTGAGTTTTCTGCCTATCTCTTCACTTACATGGTATCAGCTTACCTCGATCCTCTTCCGCTGCTCTGCTGATCGCAATGGCAGGCTCCCGTGCTACTTCTACCGACTCCACCGCCACCACCGACAACAGCAATCCCTTTGCTTCCCTCTCCCCGTCCGCCACCACTCTCGCCGTCCTCAACATCCACGGTCATGTCCCTATCACACGGACCACCGACGAGGCCAACTTCCACCAGTGGCGAACGTTCTTTGAGCTCACCTTCTCCAAGTTCTCGCTTACCAGCCACATCGGCGGCACTCTTGATGCGGTCCTCATGCGCCATGATCCGGAGTGGCTTCAGATCGACGCCACCATCGTATCCTGGCTCTTCTCCACCGTCTCCAAGACCATCATGGATGCTGTCTACCGTCCACGACAGTGCGCCTACGACGTCTGGCGCTCGATCCTGAGCCTCTTCCTCGACAACAGCCTCACCCGTGCCATCTACATCCAACAGGACTTCCACGGCCTCTCCCAGGGTGACATGAGCATTGAGGAGTACTGCACGGAGCTCAAGCGCCTCTCCAACAAGCTCTACAATTGCGGTGCGGCCGTCACTGATCAGACTCTCGTCATCAACACACTGCGCGGCCTCAACCCCAAATTCAGTCAGGCGATCACCGTCCTCGGAGCTCAGACGTCGCCGCCCACCTTCACCTATGTGTGGTCCTATCTGGTGCAGGAGGAGAAGTGCATCGCTCACTCTCTGAAGATGCAGGCTCAGACTGCCCTCCTCGCCGGCGGTTCCTCTTCCGCGGCTACCTGGCCGCTTGCTCCCGAGTCTTTGTCGCCGCCCAACAACGGCGGCGGCGGCGACCGTCGCAAGAAGCGCAAGGTCGGCGACAACAAGAACCGTGCTGGCGGTGGCACGACCTCCACCGCCCGCCCGGCCCCCATGTGCCCGACGCGCCCAGTCCGCCGTGGTCCTCGGCCTATAACCCGTGGACGAGGGTCGTGTAGGCGTGGCCATTCAACGTGTGGCGTCCCGGCGTTCTCGGCAACCGCCCGAGATCGGCGTCGCCCAACCAAGCAATGACGGCCTTTGGTGCTCCTCCGACCGGCGCCGACCACTCCTTCGCAACTTCGCTGCCCGCCATGCTGCCCGGCTCTCTACTCTGCACTTCATGGCATGCCCACCCATTAACCCTATGGCGGCGGCAGCGCCTGGATCCTCGACACTGGCGCTTCTTTCCACATGACGTCCAACGCCGGTCTTTACTCCTCTTCTCCGCTTAATGTTCCTCATCAGGTTGTTGTCGGCAACGACCAATCTTTCACTGCCGCGCATTCTGGCCATTCTACTTTGCCTACTTCTGCTTCACCTCTTCACCTGCATAACGTGCTGATTTCCCCGCATCTTGTTAAGAATCTCATCTCTATTCGTTCCCTCACTCATGATAACCTTGTTTCAGTTAAATTTGACCCTTGGGGAGTTCGACCACTCGGCGTCCCGAGCGTTCTTCACCACTCATGGCATCATCCTGCGCCTTACATGCCCGTACACGTCCCAGCAGAATGGCCGCGCTGAAAGGGTCTTGCGCACGCTGAATGACAGTGTTCGCACTCTCCTCTTCCATTCTTCTGTCCCGGTGTCGTTCTGGCCCGATGCGCTCTCCACTGCTACGTACTTGCTCAATCGGCGTCCTTGCCGACCTCGGCAACACAACACTCCCTTCGAGCTTCTCTTCGGCATGCCACCCGAATATGCTCACCTCCGCACCTTTGGCTGTCTCTGCTATCCAAACACAACTGCCACTGCGCCACACAAGCTCACGCCTCGCTTCATGGCCTGCGTGTTTCTTGGATACCCTACTGATCAGAAGGGCTACAAGTGCTACGATTCACTCTCCCGACGCGTCCTCATCTCTCGTCACGTGTATTTTGACGAGCATGTGTTTCCTTTTCAGCAGGGTCGCTCCGTTACGTCGCCGCTCCACCCGACCGCGTACCTCGCCCGCCGCTCTCGGACGTCGTCATCATGGATTCACCTCGACGCACTCAACCTCGACGCACGGCTAGCACGACTACTGTGCCAGACACTTCGCCTGCAGCACCACCCTCCAACCCCGGCGCCAACGGCTCTCCACTATCTGCGCTGGCCCCTGCGCCGCACGCTCCGTCCTTGCCGGCTGCGGCTCCACTGGACGACGTGTCCGCGCCTCCCGCTGTTGCTTCGCCACTACCACGGGCCGACCTGCCCGCCGGGTCCACCGCTGCTGTGCCGTCTTCCACCTCCATAAAATCTAACTCCTCTCTCATTATAAATTTTATGTCATGTCACCGTTTTTGCGTAATACAATGTCATTTAACTAGATCGAAACTCAAATAAAACTTGCATCGAGAATGACCTAAACGACACTAGCGGATTTACGACAGCAGTCATGCGTGTCATAGTAGATGACTTTACTGACGGCATTATATACTCTCACACAAGATTAAGTAGCGATTATAACGGGAGAAGAAGACTGCAAGTACAGCTACGCTCTCGCCGCTCCCAAGGGACATTATGGACACAGACAATATGACTTGTGAGTTGTGACACCAGCTACGGCGAGAACGGGGACGTAGTGTGAACTGTCGAGTCCAGGTCTTCTGGTCTTCTTAATTGTTTGTTTGATAAGGCGGCGAGGATAGTTTTACCCATCGGGAAGGAGAGGAAGCAAAGTGCAAATTCGCAATCGAATTTGCTGCGGCAAGTTATTGCCACGCTAATCTTCGCCAAGATTTGGTACGTAGTAGTTGTATATAAGTTAACGAAGCTTCGGGGGCACCTGCTGCATGCTAGCTAGCTAGGAGTCGCAGCAGGAGACCGAAATGGTGACGTACTACGCGCTGTCGTCGTTGGCGAACACGTGCTTCGCTCATTCTCAATCCGTGGAATTAATTGAAAACGAAACGACGTGTCCCTATCTGTCAATGAAAAAGTTCCTTTTACGAAGGCTCTATTATTTCCTTCATAGATTTTATAATCTATCTTATGATAAAAAGTCATTATGCACCGCCGAGATAACTCGTAATAACCTTCACGTGTACAGTTTATTTTAGATTATTTTAATGATCAATGGTGGCTTTTTATTATGTTATTCTCGGACCATAAACTAACATTTATAGATGTTGATAAGATCCTTTCTTTTACTAGCACCTTAGAATGGCATAGCCTTAACGTTAATGGCGAGGTTCCAAAGAGGCACCCAGAGATGAGGAAGGGCATTGCAAGCGATGAAATGCTTCAAAGAATTGAAAATAAGCATAGGTCTGAGATTTCCAAATTGGTCAACCTTTTTTGGCCAACTCTCGGCGCTCAAGCCCAGAGATGAAAAAACGTACCCAGAAAAAGGCCAGAGATGAAAAAGGTCATGTGGTTGTGGTGTCTTCAAGTGAGCCCCACAACAGATGGTGCCATTTCTGGCTTTGCTCACTGCACACTGAATTCATTGACTGTTGCGGTGCTTGATCACCGATTGTTGTGGTGCATCTCTTTTTCACTGTTTTGCGTCTATGACTTGCATACCTTGATTTGGATTACGTGATTTGGATACCATGATTTGGATTTCATCCTTACTTGATAAACATTTTAGACACGTGCGAACAAGCCGGTAGAAGAAAAAAGTATACTCCAGTCTCCAGAGTCCAGAGTCCCTGCCGCGTGAGAGCTACTGAGTCGAAAATGACCTACGGTGCATTGACTCTCGTTCCCAACCGAGGGACGGCAAGTCGGCAACTCTGGCAGATCTGTCCCAGCTGTCTAGAGCTGTTTGCAGTACGTCACCGCCACGTGTGCAGTACGCGTGTTGTCCTCCAATATATAAGGGCCGGGTCCCCGTGCCGACCGCAAAGAAGCAGTAGCAAGTGTAGCGTCACAGGAGCAAGTGTTCATTCACTGGGAGATCGAGATGATGGACGCCCTCGCCGCGTACTCATGGTTCGGCCAGCTCTCCGTGGTGATCAGCGTGGTGGCCGTGTGCTGGACCATGGTGTGGCAGAACCTGGAGCACATCCGGCTGCAGCAGTTCTTCGCGCGCAACTTCAACCGCCGCGCGCGGCGGCTCGCCGCCATGGTCGACCCCTACCTCTCCGTCACCTTCGAGGAGTACGAGGGCGGGCGCATCAAGAGCAGCGACGCCTTCAACGAGGTCAAGTCCTACCTCACCACGGCCAGCACGCGCGACGTGCGCCACCTCCGCGCCGAGTGCGGCGGCGCCGGCACCAGCAAGGACGCCGCCGCCGGCAAGGACAAGCTCCAGCTCAGCATGGCCAAGGGCGAGGAGGTGGCCGACGAATTCCGCGGCGCCACCGTCTGGTGGTCCGCCGACGCCGTGCCGCCGCCGCGCGACGCCGTGCCCTGGACCCGCGCGTCCCGCGCCGAGCGCCGCTTCTTCCGGCTCGAGTTTCACGAGAGCCACCGCGACGTCGTGCTCAACGCCTACATCCCCCACGTCCGCAGCAAGGGCCGCGAAATCATGGTCCAGAACCGCCAGCGCAGGCTCTACACCAACATCCACCGCGAAGGCTACGACGATGGGTAAGCACAGCACCGGCCGGTCGGCTTCTATTTTGACACTGCAACGAAGGCACTCATGTCAGTTCCATCCTGCGTGTCACTGCAGCTGGTACGAAGACGTGTGGACCCATGTCCCGTTCGTGCACCCCAAGACGTTCGACAAGCTCGCCATGGACCCGGCGAAGAAGAAGGAGATCATCGACGACCTCGAAATGTTCAAGAACGGAAAGGACTACTACGACCGCGTGGGCAAGCCGTGGAAGCGCGGGTACCTCCTGTACGGCCCGCCGGGCACGGGCAAGTCCACCATGGTCGCGGCCATGGCCAACTACCTCGACTACGACGTCTACGACTTCGAGCTCACGTCCGTCAAGACCAACACCGAGCTCCGGAAGCTGCTCATCGAGACCAAGAGCAAGTCGATCATGGTGTTCGAGGACATCGACTGCTCGCTCGACCTGACCGGCAAGCGCAAGAGCAAGGAGGAGGAGGACAAGGAGGAGGACGAGAAAAATGCGGACCCGCGCGGGCCGAACAAGGACACCAAGAGCAAGGTCACGCTGTCCGGCCTGCTCAACTTCATCGACGGGCTCTGGTCGGCGTGCGGCGAGGAGCGGCTCATCGTGTTCACCACCAACCACGTCGAGAAGCTGGACTCGGCGCTGATCCGGACGGGGCGGATGGACAAGAAGATCGAGATGTCCTACTGCGACCTCGAGTCCTTCAGGTTCCTCGCACGGATGCACGTCGACGACAAGGACGTCGAAGGCCACGAGCTGTTCGGCGTCGCCGGGGCCTTGCTCGAGGAGGTGGACATGGTCCCCGTCGACGTCGGCGAGCACCTTACGCGGAAGCGCGTTGACGACGACGCCGGGTCGTGCCTCGCGAGGCTGGTGACAGCGTTACAAAAGGCCAAGGAGGAAGCTGCGAAGCGGGAGGCGCAGGCTGAAGAAGATGGGAAGAAGGGGGCCGTTGTGGAGGAGGATAACAAAGATGGGAAGGGGACCGTTGGGGAGGGCAATAATTAGTCTACTGGCTTAGTATTTCACTGTGCTTTTGCTATTCCAATGCATGCAAGAATTAGGATCATATTGTATAGAGTCATGTAAGTAATTCTGTTGGTACGGACAGTTGTGATTGTAAACATGTTTATAAGTTTGTTATCTATCTATTATCTTAATACAATAGTGTTAAAAGAAGCCATCACGTTCGCTGAGAGGGTCTAGAAATTCTCACGTTAATCCAAAAAAGAAAAGAATATGCACCGTTGGATTTAATGTATATCTAACGGTCTACCTTAGGTCCTAGAAATTCCCACGTTAATCAAAAAAGAAAAAATATGCACCATTGGATTTAATATATATCTAACGGTCTACGTTACCCTAAAAATTAGAAGCCACCACGTTATATCCACCGTTGGATTTAATGCATATCCGACGGTTCTATCTTACCCATAAAAAAAGAAGCCACCACGTTCGCCGAGAGAGGGCCTATTATCTTAATACAATAGTGTTAAAAGAAGCCACCACGTTCGCCGAGAGGGTCTAGAAATTCTCACGTTAATCCAAAAAAGAAAAGAATATGCACCGTTAGATTTAATGTATATCTAACGGTCTACCTTAGGTCCTAGAAATTTCCACGTTAATCAAAAAAGAAAAAATATGCACCATTGGATTTAATGTATATCTAACAGTCTACGTTACCCTAAAAATTAGAAGCCACCACGTTATATCCACCGCTGGATTTAATGTATATCCAACGGTTCTATCTTACCCCTAAAAAAAAGAAGCCACCACGTTCGCCGAGAGAGGGCCTAGAAATTCCCACTTGATCAAAAAGAAAAGAATATGCACCGTTGGATTTAATGTATATCTAACGGTTTACCTTAGGGCCTAGAAATTTCCACGTTAATCTAACGGTCTACCTTACCCCTAAAATTAGAAGTCACCATGTTATATGCACCGTTGGATTTAATATATATCTAACGGTTCTATCTTATCCCTTAAATTAGAAGCCACCATGTTATATGCACCGTTGGAATTAATATATATCTAATGGTCTATCTTACCCCTAAAAGTTAGAAGCCACCACGTTCGCTGAGAGGGCCTAGAACTTTTCACGTTAATCCAAAAGAGAAAAAAATATACACCGTTGAATTTAATGTATATCTAACGGTCTACCTTACCCCTAAAAGTTCTCATAAAAATGATTAGTAATAGCTAATTTTGGAATAAAAAAACAAATTAGCAACAAGTGTCACGTCCAATATGGTTAGAACTCTAAATGAAGATGCAAATAAAACATTGATCTAAGTTTCGTTTATTTTTAACTTTCAGTGGATCTAATTAGCAGTTCTTCAAGATCAACACAAAAGTATCACAGATGGCGCGAACGATGTGACCACCGAAAGGTTCCTATGTGCCATGTAAAGGTCATGCCGCCCGTGCAAAGGAGTAGCATATATAGTTGTCGATGGAATCAAAACGTTGATTGAAGTTGGCGACTTTCGATGACTCATGCATAACTTTTTTGGGGAGCATCTAAGAGAGACTAACTAAAGAACTAAATGGACACAAACAAACTGAACATAATATTATATATTTTTATTAGTATGATTATTAAAATTTTTATATATATTTTTATTAGCATGAATCAAATATAATTACTAAAGAACTAAATGGATAAAAATAAAACTTAATTTTGACATAGGACCTGAAATTACCATGCTATTAAAAAATAATATACAATATTAATTTTAAAAGATAATATTAATCATTCACATTATTCCAATGAGTTTGTTAAATTTGATTAATAATAGATAATTAGTAGTATTATATGTGAATTTGGAAGAAGATAGAAAAATAAAATTACATGCAAAACACAAATAAATATAATACAAGAAAAAGAATAAAAATGGTATTTTTATTTCATTTATTTTTGAAAAATTTTACTTATACAAATACTAGAAGCACAACTATTATACCACGACTATAGAGTGATGTCATAGCCACTACATGATCCCATTAGAATTACGCAGTCAAGGCTGAGTATCATCCTAACATAGCAACCCAGGCATGGAGATAAACTACTAGCAACAATGAGAAGTAGAAATATGGTGATGTCTTGCTATGTATTATTGTGATTAGTGGACCATTGAGATCTGAAAAATTTAGGACAAAATGAATGATAGATGATGCAATTACGTGCAGAGTTCTAACAAGATCAAGGATAAAGCAACATGGAAATCGAGACTTGACATGCATATCCATCCATAGCAAGCTGAAGGTTGTGTTAGAAAAGAGAAAAGAATATTCATGGTAAAGTGTTAAGTGTCAGAAATACATCTTCAATAATCGCGTCATAGCGGGTAAAACCCCTTGGGAGCGGAAACAAGAGAGAGAGAGGATGAGTTCAAAGAAAAAGGCTTTACCATGCCAACTGCAATAATGAATGTATAAAAAATTATTATGAAAGCATGCATAGAATAAAAATGGTGAAAAATATAGATGATAACTTAATTTGATCCATCTAGAAATATAAATAAGTGACACCACTAGAAACAATACTATATGCATTTTTTTAAAAATTTGAACAAATGTTTAACATCTGATTGAAGAGAAACGTGAGAGACGAGGACTTACATCCTTCAAATATAAGTGTTTTGAGTAACTAATAGAGTAGAAGGATGATGAGAAAAAAGACATGATGGAGACAGGGATACAACCAAATGAAGAGACCACACATAATGACGGTTGATGACTCAACAAGCACGCATGGGGCTATAGCAATTGGATATTGGGGGAGCAAAATAAAAAGGAAATGGTAATGGTACTCCATTGAGCCAATAACCAACATCTCAACCTCTAACTCAAAATTAAATTAAACTAAAAGTTAAATGATAATGGTATGCATGGGACAAAACCAAAAACTATGCATGTATTGCCTATTAAGGTTTCAAATTTAAACTCAAAGTTAAATTCTAACTATAACCGAAAATGGTATGCATTGAGCCAATAACATATATATATCCATGTAAACATGAAAATATAATTTTGACATAGGACCTGAAATTACCATGCTATTAAAAAATAATATACAATATTAATTTTAAAAGATAATATTAATCATTCACATTATTCCAATGAGTTTGTTAAATTTGATTAATAATAGATAATTAGTAGTATTATATGTGAATTTGGAAGAAGATAGAAAAATAAAATTACATGCAAAACACAAATAAATATAATACAAGAAAAAGAATAAAAATGGTATTTTTATTTCATTTATTTTTGAAAAATTTTACTTATACAAATACTAGAAGCACAACTATTATACCACGACTATAGAGTGATGTCATAGCCACTACATGATCCCATTAGAATTATGCAGTCAAGGCCGAGTATCATCCTAACATAGCAACCCAGGCATGGAGATAAACTACTAGCAACAATGAGAAGTAGAAATATGGTGATGTCTTGCTATGTATTATTGTGATTAGTGGACCATTGAGATCTGAAAAATTTAGGACAAAATGAATGATAGATGATGCAATTACGTGCAGAGTTCTAACAAGATCAAGGATAAAGCAACATGGAAATCGAGACTTGACATGCATATCCATCCATAGCAAGCTGAAGGTTGTGTTAGAAAAGAGAAAAGAATATTCATGGTAAAGTGTTAAGTGTCAGAAATACATCTTCAATAATCGCGTCATAGCGGGTAAAACCCCTTGGGAGCGGAAACAAGAGAGAGAGGATGAGTTCAAAGAAAAAGGCTTTACCATGCCAACTGCAATAATGAATGTATAAAAAATTATTATGAAAGCATGCATAGAATAAAAATGGTGAAAAATATAGATGATAACTTAATTTGATCCATCTAGAAATATAAATAAGTGACACCACTAGAAACAATACTATATGCATTTTTTTAAAAATTTGAACAAATGTTTAACATCTGATTGAAGAGAAACGTGAGAGACGAGGACTTACATCCTTCAAATATAAGTGTTTTGAGTAACTAATAGAGTAGAAGGATGATGAGAAAAAAGACATGATGGAGACAGGGATACAACCAAATGAAGAGACCACACATAATGACGGTTGATGACTCAACAAGCACGCATGGGGCTATAGCAATTGGATATTGGGGGAGCAAAATAAAAAGGAAATGGTAATGGTACTCCATTGAGCCAATAACCAACATCTCAACCTCTAACTCAAAATTAAATTAAACTAAAAGTTAAATGATAATGGTATGCATGGGACAAAACCAAAAACTATGCATGTATTGCCTATTAAGGTTTCAAATTCAAACTCAAAGTTAAATTCTAACTATAACCGAAAATGGTATGCATTGAGCCAATAACATATATATATCCATGTAAACATGAAAATATAATTTATTAACACCACTACAACTTTGAACCAAAAATATGCATCGCCACTTAGAAATTTTAAAATATAGTATATTAATTATATTAAAAACAATATATATATAAGTTATTTTCTTATCACTTGAACTCATGATTCAAAAAAATATGATATATTACTCTGAGTTTATAGGACAAAATAATTACAATACATGACTAAATAAAATTATTTTCATCTATTAATTTAAACTCAAAATCCGTTTGTTAAAAAAACAAACACTAGCTTTCTGTGCAATTTGCGCGGGCCACCTTGCTAGTTATCTTAATACAATAGTGTTAAAAGAAGCCACCACATTCGCCGAGAGAGTCTAGAAATTCTCACGTTAATCCAAAAAAAATGCACCATTGGATTTAATGTATATCTAACGGTCTACCTTAGGTCCTAGAAATTCCACGTTAATCAAAAAAGAAAAATATGCACCATTGGATTTAATGTATATCTAACGGTCTACGTTACCCTAAAAATTAGAAGCCACCACCTTATATCCACCGTTGGATTTAATGTATATCCAACGGTTCCATCTTACCCCTAAAAAAAGAAGCCACCACGTTCGCCGAGAGAGGGCCTAGAAATTCCCATTCCCACTTGATCAAAAAAGAAAAGAATATGCACCGTTGGATTTAATGTATATCTAACGGTCTACCTTAGGGCCTAGAAATTTCCACGTTAATCTAACGGTCTACCTTACCCCTAAAATTAGAAGTCACCACGTTATATGCACCGTTGGATTTAATGTATATCTAACGGTTCTATCTTACCCCTTAAATTAGAAGCCACCATGTTATATGCACCTTTGGAATTAATATATATCTAATGGTCTATCTTATTCCTAAAAGTTAGAAGCCACCACGTTCGCTGAGAGGGCCTAGAACTTTCCACGTTAATCCAAACAAGAAAAAATATACACCATTGAATTTAGTGTATATCTAACGGTCTACCTTACCCCTAAAAGTTCTCATAAAAATGATTAGTAATAGCTAATTTTAGAATAAAAAAACAAATTAGCAACAAGTGTCACGTCCAATATGGTTAGAACTCTAAATGAAGACGCAAATAAAACATTGATCTAAGTTTTGTTTATTTTTAACTTTCAGTGGATCTAATTAGCAGTTCTTCAAGATCAACGCAAAAGTATCACAGCGATGNCCCCTGCGTCACCCCGGCCCCCTGGTGCGTCGCTGCCACTGGCCTCCGGTGCCGCCCCCTCTGTGTACGTGTGTGTGTGCATGTGTTGTGTGCTGTGCTGTGCTGTGTATGTTGTGTGCTGTGCTGTGCTGTGTATGTTTGTGTGTGTGTGTGTGTTGTGTGTGGTTGTGTGTGTTTAGAAATGATTATTATTTTAGAAATGATTGTTTAGAATTGATTGTTAGTTTAGAAATATTGTTTAAAAATCATTATTAGTTTAGAAATATTGTTTAGAAATGATTATTACTTTAGAAATAATTGTTTAGAATTGATTATTAGTTTAGAAATATTGTTTAGAAATATTATTTAGTTATAGTTTTGAAATGATTATTTATAAGAAAGAATAGTTTAGAAATGATAATTAGTTATAGTTTTCAAATGATTATTGTAAGAATAATACTTTGTTATAAGAAAGAATAGTTTAGAAATAGTTGATTATTACTTTGTTATTAGATTTACAAATAGTTGATGTATATTTTCTTATTAGATAGCAAATGAAAACTTGTCTTGTCATTAGTGCTTGTGTGCTAATGGTCGTGCAAAATTTAAGATTCTATGAAAAAATTTATGATTAAATGAAAAAGTTATGATTGTATGATTATAGGAAATTTTATGATTATAGAGAAATTTATGTTCGTATTCAAAATTTTTGATTATATGAAAGATCTATGATTGTATGATTATAGAACAATTTATTATGTCAACAAAAATGTTATTCATTGAAGTTTTATTTACGAATTTGTCTTAATATTCTACGAATTCATAGAAATTGTCTTAATATTCTACGAATTTTGCACGAATATTCTACAAATTTTGTACAAATACTTTTTAGTTGATATATACTTTGTTATTACAAGAAAAAAAATACTTGTTTATGAACTCATATGAGTATAGAAAGTTCAAACAAAAATTCGAAATTCAAATTTGAAACCCCTTTTACTCATATTTCATGTCAAGAAATAAGTTCCTTTTACCCTTCTTGTGAGGCTCATAATAATTGTTTTTGCCTAAACACTTGAAATTATTCCTATGTAACAGTTGTAGTACAAAGTACCTAGTTTATTATGGTTATGAACTTGATCCATGAAAACAACTTTTTTCTGCTCAAATTCATGGTCAAACTCGGGTCAAACACTGGTTTTCAGCACAGCCATTTTTTAGCCTAAGTCTGAAAAATCAGATTTTCGCCCAACTTCTCAGCCATAGAAATTCATAGGAATTGTCTTGTCATTAGTGCAATTTTATACAATTTTAGGTGCCAAGATGATGTCGGAAGACGAAATGAACGAAATGATTATGATGGACGCAATCGCAAAAGGCAGTGCACGTGCCACAAACCTTCTCGACGTCGAGGAGGAAGCAGGTGGTGATGATGGTAGCCAATACCTCAATATGTCTGGTGATGGCATGGAAGAGCCTGCTACAAATGTTCACGCAGAGGAGGTATACATGTATACATATTGTCAATATCGATTATATATATATGTTCAAGCATGAAATCTTGATACATTTCTTTCTCGTACGTGTAGCCCTCAGGCTCACACCCTTCTGGGTCCTCATCATCGAAGAGGACGAAACGTGGCCCTACCAAAAAGTTAGAGGGTAAACTTATAATCACAGATGTGGCAGAAGATGGTCTGCCAGTTGCGCCAAATAAAGCTGCTATAAAGATGGCCAATCAGTGTGGTGTTCTAGTGAGACCAAGTGCCCATCAGCTTGCAGAGGTGGAACCCAGCGATGATCATTCATACGTGCCGCAATCAGAGAAAGAAATGCTATAGGCTAGTCTGAAAAAATGTTTTATAGTGCCTGAAGGTTTAGATGGAAGAGTCAAAAATTGGGCTCTAAGGACGATGGGTACTTCATTTCAAACATGGAGGAAGAACCTGTACAAGAAATATGACGAGAAGAACCTGACACCCAACTTTGACGAGTACCCAAAGCTGAGGGTTCATTGGGATTCGTTCGTGCAGTACAGGCGGTCGAAGTTAGATGAAAAGAACTCGCGACAGAATAGGATCAATGCCACGAAGAAACAGTACTTCCACTCTCTTGGACCAACTGGCTATAAGAAGAAAATTCCTATCTGGGACAAGATGGAAGAAGATTTGGTTGCCAGGGGAATCAAGCCGGCGACAATGAATTGGCCCGAGCGATCAAGGCATTGGTACTACGCTCATGGTGGCACTCTGGATCCTAATGATAGGTCGCTTATATACAACAATGAGTTAAAAGAGGTGGCCGCTGCTATCCTTACGACACTTAAAGAGAAAGCCGATGGGACATTCATTCCCGACAGAGAAAATGACGAGCTAACAAGGGCTTTGGGGAATCTCGAACATCCCGGACGAGCTAGAGGTTTCGGCGTCGTCTCGTGGAAGGTTGCATTCTCTGCGGACAGTGACACGTACAAGAGTCGAAGCCGCTCTAAGGCCGCACAGGAGAGAAGAGTAGAGAACTTGAAAAGAGAGGTTCAGCAGACAAAGGCCGACATCGCAGATAAAGTGTCTAGACAGATACAGACATTGCTGAGCCAAGGGTAGATGGTGCCAGAAGGAGTACTTGTACGAGCTGATGGATCAGCTGATGGTGTTAGCTCGCCCACCCAACGTCGCAGAAATGTTGCTTCCACGGAGCTCCCACCTGCCGATACTGGGAACGAGAGTGCTCACTATCCAGTGGATGAAATCACTTGGCGTATGCCATGTGAGCTACATATACCATGCAGGAACTTATCCACTAAGGTGGCTTATGGTATGGCTTATCCGGTGGAGCAAGGGCAGACCATTCATGGAGCACAAATTCCAAGTGGCTACTGCAAGGTGGGGGTGGAGCAAATTTGTGAAGGATATGATGACTTGGAGCTCGACATCGAAGGTGGTGACGGAGAAAGGACATTAGCGGATGCTGCCCACGGCAGTATCATTCTATGGAGGAAGCATTACGTCAAATCTGGCAGTCAAGGGCCATCATCTACTCCACCCAGGGATCCCGCACAGCCACCGTCACCTTCAAGAAGGGACGAGGATGAGCCAGAGCTGCCACCTCCAGGTAGGGATGATGCTGGCTCACACATGTCTCCTCCTCCACCAGCATGGCATGCCCGAAAGCGCTAAGCTGCGCCCCCATGGTGGACTACTCGCCAAAAAAAGCTACATCAAACGGTGAAAAAAGAGCCTACCGAAGAAGAAAAGTTGGCCACCATAAGGAAGAAGTTACCTTACGACCAAACTGACGAGAAAACTGCTTTGGTGGTCAAAGCCTAGGTTAAAGAACATTTCAAACCAGATGAGCCAGAGAAGCCGGTAAAAATAGATCCAAATGCGAAAAACTTTTTCAAATCAATGAGCGCGGTGAATCAGAAGAGATTCTTAGTATCTGACTAGGACCGCCAACTTGCAAAGTCTTATCAGCAGAAACAAGCCAGCAGTGGATCCTCGGGGAAGAAGGCAGCCACTCCTAAGAAGAAACAAGTCGGTCAGAGCTCTGCTAGGAGGACACAAGTGCAACAGGATGTTTACGACAAAGCACTTGCTCGGATGGTCGTGGATACGGGCCTCTCACCGTCAGAACTTTTAGAGGGCGAAATTTCTAAGGCAACACCAGTGAAACATTGGGATTATCGATATGGCGAACCAATGGTGCCCCCATTTTCTGTGAAGCTACTTACCACTCAAGCGTACCGATTCAATACGTGGTACATGAAGGTGTCCAAACAAGGTAGACTGATGCTCAATGTTAAGTCAATGTTTTGATGCAAGACCGTGATTACTTCCGTGGGCCGGGTCTCTTAATTTTGGATTTCAAGGATGTGTATATGTTGTACCATCAAGATGCCATAGACCTCTCATTGATGAGCTGCTGGGTTGTGTAAGTTTGTCTCACTTATCTATTCTCGCAATACTTGCTTCCTTAATTACAATTTGCAATAATAACAATCTATTCTTGTCATGTAGGATGGAGATCCATACATGCCGCGAAAAATCATATGATGATGTCGGCTTCATGGATCCATGCATGGTAAATGTCGTACTTGTATCCAGTAAGCCACTTGAGATGGTGGACAACATATACTTGTACCTAGAGAGACAAAAAAGCAAGAATTACATTCTTTTGCCATACAATTTCAAGTGAGTACTTCTCTCTATATACGTATAGCTTTAAGATTTTTTTCTCAATACTTGTGCATGTATTTATATATATATCTACAGCTTCCACTGGATACTCCTTGTGATCATCATAAACACCGGTCATATTTTTGTCTTGGACTCAATGCGGAAACCACTAGAGGATTACCAACCAGTTTTAGACCTGATTCACATGGCATGGACACGTTTCCGTGCAAATGTTCGAGGAAATTTCACAGAAAAATTGGATGTGAAAACGGACTTTCCGGTATGTGGCTGGAGTACCCGCATATCTCATAAAATCACATTGATATATAATTGTTACGTCTAACTTTATTCTTCTCCACTTTTAGTGTGCCAGAAAGGAAGAAGGGATGAATATATGCGGATACTACGTCTGCCAGTGGATCTTTTGTAACCGTTGTTGAACAACTATTGCTCAAGTATTGGGTAAAACCTCAAAACTGAAAGCTGACTTCACCTTGTATGTACTTGCATGTTTTGGTTTTGGGATGAGCAGGTGGATTTGGTCTTCTTCGTCCATGTACACAACTACGGAGGACTTGTGCAAAGGCATTCCAAAGAAGGATCCGAGTGGAATTGATACTTATGACAACAGAAACTATACCGCGCCAGTTCATGCCATTGTTGGAGATGGAGGGTGCAGCTTCGACAAGTTTCCTAAGAGCAGGCCCAACGCTCCAAGGTGGATGGTGGTTTCACAGTGCCACATGTGCACATTGCTGCTGTGGAGGAGAGAGAAAGAAAAGCGGTGGCTTGAAAAGTGATAGTGTAGCTTGAAGAGGTGCCGGTGGCTTGAAGAAAAAAGGGCATGCTTCAAGAGAGAGAAGGGTGGTCCAAAGAGATAGAAAACAAGTTCTATGATAACTTTTTAGGTGGCTATGTGTTGTAGATGTAGGTCTTCATTGGTGGCTTCAATTACATGGCACATCCCCTATCTTGGAACCCCCATAGATGGTGGCCTGCATTGGGCCTGCCCTAAGATTGTGGTAATAGTGGTGCCATTTTATTGCAGATGACGCATGGTTGCTGCAGATGAAGCTTACGTGATGCTGAAGTGTTCACATTTGTGAAGAATCACTTTTTCAAGTCAATCGCAATAATGTTTCAATGTAAATTCATTTTCAAAAGACCTTTTCTGCTAAAATTTAAAAGCATGTTAAAATTGACTATGGTGAACTGATGCAGGCAGAACTACAAAACTTGGCAACTGATGAAGCTGTTGCAGTGTATGCTTTTGGCCTTGTTAGTTCGTGAAAGTTGGTTGAATTTCCTGTAGAAAAAGTGCATTGAGAAGCGTGTAGCAGAGAGGAGGGCACATTTTCCAATGCGTGACTTTTGGTTGAATTGGACCAATTTGCTCCAACTAAACAAGGCCTTTATTCAGGTACCATTACAAAAGAGAAGTGTTAATAGTTATACAGTAGTAACACTGCTCCTAGAGCTAAGCTTTTACTACTATTGCAGGGTCTTATGGGTTTGAACACAAAGTGAACAGGTTTTTTCCTAGAAAGTAAAGCCTAATTTTGGAGGCAGTTCCAGGTTCCAGCTGTTAGCAAAGTAAAGCCTATACATACTTACGGTATGTTGATTGGTCCTATACTTTCCTTTGTTCTGTTCTGTTTCTAATGTGGGTGATATCGGATAGCCTTTAAGGCTAAGAATGAATACTATGGCTGAGAATGTTTGTGTGCTTTCCTTCCTTTCATCGATTGCCCTTTTTAGTTTGCAGAGTATTGTATTTGAGTTAGTGAATACTTTGAGAAGGTCTTGCTGAACTGACACAGGAACCACTAAGAATCATTGGTTTTACAGTAATCCATCTAAATTTCAATTTTCCCTTCAATTATATAACAATTTATGAGTGTATAGGTCATCTCGCTCTTGTGCTGGTATCAATACAAATATACAATACATGTATTTATGTTGCTAATTTTATTATGTATGTATTTTTTTTCTTTCGTAGCAACACACGAATCTAGAAGAAAATTCAGCAAGAGTGACTGAGCCTATTAATGTGGTATTTATATTAGGTAACACCCTGCCAAATTACCGCATCAGTATACTGAATTTACAGCTAGGGAATCGTTTTAGTGCACTAAATTATCGACCTGCCATTTTACATGTTGGCACTGCTAGAGACCATATAAATACGTGCCCACGGAACGCTGCAACGACACCCATGAGCACAAGAATTTCCAGTCGCTAACCATGGCCGGGCACAAGAATGCCGCCGTGGCGCTGCTGCCTCTGCTCCTCCTCCTGCCGCTGACGATGCTCTCCTCTACGGCGTCGGCCGCTCGCCGCTCGCCGCCGCAGGCAGCGAACGGGAAGGGCTTCGCTGTGCTGCGTAAGGTTCCCATTGGACCGAACCCAGCCACCAGCGACCCGTCCCCGCCGCCAGCGGTGGCCGCGAGCACCGACGCCGACTTCCCGGTGCCGCGGAAAGTTCCCACGGGACCGAACCGCGCGACCAGCGGCCCGCCACCGCCGCCGGTGGCCTCGAGCACCGAGGACTTCCCGGTTCTCAGGAAGGTTCCCAATGGTCCAAACTCGATGACCAGCGATCCCCCACCGCCGCCGGCCACAAGCAACGACTACTTCCCGGTTCTCAGGAAGGTTCCCAATGGTCCGAACTCGATGACCAGCGATCCTCCACCGCCGCCGGCCATAAGCACCGACGACTTCCCTGTTCTCAGGAAGGTTCCCAATGGACCAAACTCGATGACCAGCGATCCCCCACCGCCGCTTGAGTCCCGGCACCGGTGACAGCGTGCTCCTCCTAGGTGAAATAAACTTGGTCGATGAATATATACTGACTGCATGCGTGCGGGGCGATTTTGGTTTGTGTGTGTCGGCAGCACGGCACTGCATTGAGGCTTTTATGATTTATCAGCATGCATAGCATGATGCTTTACTTTTTCTTTTCTTTATTTCTTTTCTCTTCCAGATTGAACATGGCAATAAACGATTGTTACGGATGAAATCATAAGTTCATGACGTGAACTCACAGAGAACAATGGTTAGCTCATTTTGTTTTTTTTTGTACGTAATAGCATGATGCAAATCAGACTTTGTACGTAATAGCATGATGCTTTATTTTTTGTTTCCTTTGTCTTTTCTATTCTATAGATCGATCGTGGCAATAAAGAATAAACAATATACTTGATGTGAGTTCATGACGTCAACTGATAAAGAACTTGTTCCTTTGTTTTCTCTCTCTTTTTTATGTTTTTTGTCGAGGTGTTTTGCTAATCTCTTTGTCTGCCTTAAAAGAAAAATGCCCCCCTCCCGGACATGGGAACGATGAATTGTATTCCAGGAGTGACGACGTATGCATCCTGTGTTGTCAGAAATATAAATATTACCAAGGTTAACAATGTGTATCATTATGTGACAACCTTTTTTGGAATATGCAGTGGGGTAGAGCTATACATCTTTGTATTAAAGGTCGAAGGGTACGAATAATGTATGTAAACTTGCACCGTTCATTCTGAAATCCTTTTATAACTATATAGATCAACCAAAATCCGGCGTTAGTCGGTTGAAAGAATCAAACGCGAGTGATACTTCGAAATTGATTGTTAATAAGAGATATGAATCCGATCGTCAAAAAGTGAGAGTGGGTCAAGGTCCACCAATGGTAGCCTCAACCAGGGAATTGGCTTGGCCCAAGCTGCCGGGGTCTCACACGTTTCTTATTTAGGAAAAAAAGGAAGAAGCTAGCTCTCATGTCCGTTCGATAAGAAGGAAGAAGCTCTCAGTTAGATGAAATGAATGTGTTGTAGTATGCCAATGTCGGTAGCGGCCATGTGTGGGCTAAAAGCATGGTAGCTTGTCCTGGATACGGGCCGGCATTTCTCCACTTTCTTTCGGGCCTCAGGTCTTTAAGCCCCAAGGCCATAAAACAATGTCAGAGCAGGGCCGGGCCGGAAGCTGGAGCCTTCAGAATTCATCTTCATTTTATTTTTTACTTTTTGTACCGGAATTTTATTATTAATTTTGCAAAGATAACCTCTGTCCGCCGCGTCCTCGTTTGGCCCGCGCAAATAGTCCGAGAAGCTAGTGTTTGTTTTCTTAACAAATGAATTTTGAGTTTAAATTAATAGATAAAAATAGTTTTATTTAGTCGTGTTATTGTAATTATTTTGTCCTACAAACCTAGAGTAATATGCCATAGTTTTTGAACATGAGTTCAAGTGAGATGAAAATAACTTATATAGAATTTTTTAATATAATTAATATAAATAATTTATTTTTAACATTACTTAGTTTTTAAATTTCTAACTGGCGATGCATATTTTTGGTAGAAAGTTGCAGTGATGTTGATAAATTATATTTTCATGTTTACAGGGAGATATAGGTTATTGGCTTAATGCATACTATATTCGGTAATAGTTAGACTTTAACTTTCAGTTTGAATTTGAAACCTTAATGGGCAATAGATGCATCGTTTTTAGTTTTTGTCCCATGTATACCATTACCATTTATTTTTGAGTTTGAGTTTGAGATCTAGGTTATTGGCTCAATACGTACCATTACCATTTTTTTGTTTTGCTCCCCCAGTGTCCAATTGCTATAGCCCCATGCATGCTTGTTGAGTCATCGGCCCTCACTATGTGTGGTCTCTTCATTTGGTTGTCCATGTCTCCATCACGTCTTTTTTTCTCATATTCCTTCTACCATATTAGTTACTCAAAGCACTTATATTTGAAGGATGTAAGTCCTCGTCTCTCACGTTTGTCTTTCATCAGATGTTAAACATTTGTTCAAATTTTAAAAACAAATGCACATAGTTTTGTTGCTAATGGTGCCATTTATTTATTTTCCTAGATGGATCAAACTAAGGTACCATCTATTTTTTCACCATTTTTATTTTATGCATGCTTCAATAATAAATTTTTATACATTCATTATTACACTTCGCATGGTATAGCCTTCTTTTTTAAACTCATCCTCTCTCTCTCATGCTTCTGCTCCCAAAGGGTTTTACCCGCTATGCCGCGATCATTGAAGATGTATATATGACGCTTAACACTTTACCATGCATGTTCTTTCCTCTTTTTAAACACAACCTTCAGCTTGCTATGGATGGATGTACATATCAAGTCTCGATTTTCATGTTGATTTTTTCTGGATCTTGTTAGAACTCTACACGTAATTGCATCATTTATCATTCATTTTGACATAAATTTTTCAGATCTCATTGGTCCACTAATCACAATACTACATAGCAAGACATCGTCATATTTCTACTTCTCGCTATTGCTAGTAGTTTATCACCATGCCTTGTTTGCCACGTTAGGATGATGCTCGGCCTTAACTGCCTAATTCTAATGGGATCATGTAGTGGCTATGGCATAACTCTAAAGCCGTGCTATAATTGTTGTATTTCTAGTACTTGCATAAGTAAAATTCTTCAAAAATAAATTAAATGAAGTACCATTTTTATTTTTTCTTGTATTATATTTATTTATGTTTTGCATGTAATTTTTATTTTTCTATCTTCTTTCAAATTCATATATAATACTACTAACTATCTCTTGTTAATCGAATTTAACAAACTCATTGGAATAATCTGAATGATTAATATTATCTTATAAAATCAATATTGTATATTATTTTTTATTAGCAAGGCAATTTCAGGTCCTATGTCAAAATTAAACTTTATTTGTATCCATTTAATTCTTTAGTAATCATTTTTAATTGAGATAATAAAATATGTAAAACCATATTTTAATTATCATACTAATAAAAAGAATATAATATTATATTTAATTAGTTTGTATCCATTTAGTTCTTTGTTAACTGTATTTGGCACAAATCATAGCTGGCCGAATTTCTTTGTCAACAAATTTGGTGGGATACTATTTGCACCAAAAAATCTTTATAACATGAATTAAGCATAGCTTAGTTGCTTAGGTTCCTTGTGATATAATCTGCTAACTAGGTTCGAGTTCCTAACTCGGCACGGGTGTCGTATAGCGAGGCGTCTGTGGTGATTTCATCAATCTCAAGAATGGAACAACATGACAAATCTTTCGAAGGTGCTCATAAAGGTAGAGTTTACGTGCGTGTATTCATTGAGATGAGTGTGCATATGTGTGTGAGCGTGTGTGTTTGTACTAGTGTTTCAAGAAAAATCTTCATAACCCGACTATAATGAATTGATCATCGTATATTTTTTCCTTGTATACATCTGCCTGGAGATTATCTCATCTATTTAGTGGCAATATGAGATTATCCAATAAAGGGTCTAGAGATTGGATACATCACCATGCATGTGTGCATGTGTAAAAACACATCAATTTCATGAATTCTTCCTTTGCAGCACTATCTGGATACAGGTAGCATCTTTTGATTCCATCTATTTGTCCATATAGCAGAGCACCTAACCCGCTGAATCACACGGTTCCAAAACAATGCAACTCATACGTGCACGTAGCTTCTATGGCCTCCTTGATCTGGTTTATAATTGATCTACATGTTGTCATCGTCATCGATCATTTCTGTATTTCAGCTAGTTGTATCATTTGTTTCTCTGAGATGCTCCCGCAAAAAAGTATTGCGTGAGTCATGGAAAGTCGCCAACTTCTAGCAATGTTTTGGCTCCGTCGAAAGCTATATATGCTGCTTCTTTGCACGGGCGGCACGACCTTTATATGGGACATAGGAACCCTTTAGTGGTCACATCGTCTGTGCCACCTGTGATACTTTTGTGTTGATCTTGCAGGACTACTAATTGGATCCACCGAAAGTTAAATAAATAAAAATCATATCGATGTTTTATTTGCATCTTCATTTAGAATTATAACCGTATTTGACATGGACACTTGTTGCTAATTTTCTTTTTTATTCCAAAATTAGCAATTACTAATATTTTTATGAGAACTTCTAGGGGTAAGTTAGACTGTTAGATATACATTAAATCCAATGGTGTATATTCTTTTTTTGATTAATGTGGGAATTTTTAGGACCCTTAGATATATATTAAATCCAACGGTGCATATTCTTTTCGTTTTTGATTAACGTGAAAATTTCTAGGACCGTTAGATATACATTAAATCCAACAGTGTATATTCTTTTCTTTTTTGGATTAACGTGGGAATTTCTAGACCCTCTCGGCGAACGTGGTTACTTTTTTTAACAATTTTGGAACGAACGTGGTTACTTTTTTTTAACAATTTTGGAAAACATGGAAATTTATAGGATCCTTAGATATACATTAAATCCAACGATGCATATTCTTTTCTTTTTTGGATTAACGTGGGAATTTCTAGGACCGCTAGATATACATTAAAACCAACGATACATATTTTTTTCTTTTTTGAATTAACATGAGAATTTGTAGATCCTCTCGACGAACGTGATGTTTTCTTTTAACACTATTGTATTAAGATAATAGATAGATAGCCACTGTGGCCTATCGTACTAACATCTCGATGGCTGTAGCAACTGCGTATTACTCCTATCCAAATAGGCTGTGGTAATGGCGTACTACCGGCATCAAATATTTGTCTTTTTGGTTACGACGTCTGATTATTTGTTTTATTCAAAAAATTATTTAAACGTCGCTTATTTTGTTTACTACTTACTTTATCAAAAATATTTTAAATATGACTTATTTTTTGTATATTTATGATAAATTTTTGAATAAGATAAATGGTCAAACGGTTGCAACAAAAAATCAACCGCGACAAATATAAAGTTACAGGGTATATATTATACATTAGACAACTCTTCATCGATTCGATTTTTATTTGGCCGACGCAAATAATCCATGGTCAACTAAAATCTTTCAAGAATTATTACTGCCCTGGGCAACGACCCGTTCGCACTATAAAAAGGCACAGAAGCACCAGAGGCAGCTCAGGCGCAGCGCAGCTAGCAGCTTATATTAGATAGAGGCAATGGCAGCGCACAAGAACGCCGCAACGTCCGCCGTCGCGGCCACGCTAGCTCCTCCTGCTCCCGTTGATGCTCTCCTCCACGGCCACCACGGCGTCGGCGGCGCGCCTGGCGGCCGGAAGGACCTTCCCCATGACCCCATTGTCGTCTATCCACCGCCGCCGAAGGCGAGGAAAGCATTTGCGCCTCATCCGTCGCCGGCCCATCCTCCGACCCCGACGCCAGTGGCGGGCGCCGTTCATTATTCAAGTGCTCTCCGGGTATACCCCGGCCCGGTGTGGTGGGCGTGTCGCCGCCCCCGCATGCCTACTTGCCGTCGTCCTCAGTGGCGCTAAGGAGACACATTTTCATTTGATGAATACGTTTTTTTAATTAGTCTGAAAACTGCTCCTGTAAAGTTGTGATGTCCTCGAACATACAGCAAAGATGTTTGTTTCGCTTTCGCACATATTTGTCCTGTGGCAAACTTTGCTTTGAATGGTTGCTATAGTAAAAAATCTGTAAATGTTTGGAACACGTCATCTTGCATGTTTTTTTTAGCACGTCGTCATCTTGCATATGATGGCTGCTGGCTGCTAGCCTGCTGCTGAGTCTAGATCCGGGCCGTAATCATGTCGGGCTGGGCCTGGGAGTGCCCAGAATTTCGAATCAGGTCTCTCTTTTTTTGGATTTTTTTATTTTTTTTACGATTTTTCAAAAACAACTGCTGGGTTGCAGATTTTGCAAATCTGTCACCCAACCGCCGTATCAAATGGCTACCGCCAAATGATACGGCGGTAAGCAGATGTAACCGCCGTATGAAACGGCGGTTAGCTGAACGGCCGTTTGAACCGGCGGTTTATTAAACCGCTAAACCAACCGGCGGTTTCTTGATAAAACCGCCAAATGGTTTGGCGGTTAGACAAACCGCCAAATGAAACGGCGATAACTATTTTGAATTAAATTTTTTGTTGGTAAATTGTTTAATTATTTAAAATTGTTATTTTCATTAGTATAATGGTTAAAAATTGTTTAAATAGGTTATTGACTGACTGACTGCAACAAACACATCCCACGGATTCAATGGCCCTCCAATTAATTTTTTTAGGTAAATTGTTTAATTGTTTAAAATTGTTATTTTTATTATTATAATGGTTGAAAATTGTTTAAATTGGTTTTTAATTTTTTTATTAATAGATATTCTCTTTTTTAGGTAAATTGTTTAATTGTTTAAAATTGTTAATTTCATTACTATAATGGTTGACAATTGTTTAAATAGGTTATTGATTTTTTTAGTAATAGATATTCTGTTTTTTGTAGGTAAATTATTTAATTCTTTGAAATTGTTATTTTCATTATTATAATGGTTGAAAATTGTTTAAATAGGTTATTGATTTTTTTCTTAATAGATATTCTGTTTTTTTGACTGACTCCAACAAACACATCCCACGGATTCAATGACCCACACCATCTCCTTGCTGAGTGACTGCAACAAACACACCTCACGGATTCAATGGCCCACACCATGTCCTTCCTGAGTGACTACAAAAACACACCACACGGATCCATTGGCCCACTGGCTTGGGTGGGGTAGTTGGTGGCCTATTAATATCACGTTCATTCGTCCCCTTCAACCCACATCACAAAAACCAAAATGGCTGACCAGAGTGGGAGTGGGTCTAGGTATAGGAGGCAAGGTGGGTTCATGCATCTGCACCGAGAGATGGAAGCCATGGAGGGAGCTCCGCGCAATGATCCAGACAGATCAATCCTTGCTGCCAACCAGAGGCCAAAGGATGAGATTCCACCCGAGTGCTATTGTGGCATGAACAGCGGGATGGCTATCTCATTCGAAAAAGGCGAGGTACTGGTGTTGCCAGAGGATCCATGAGATAACAAACAGTTCCCAGGTAATGACCTCAAAGAATAAGAACTGATGATTGTTTGAAGTACTAACATTGTTATCTTTTTTTTTACGAATTGACACAGGGAGGCAGAAGGACCGCTACACCGGACACCAGGGCATGTCACTTCACCGAATGGATCGACGACTCCATCAGCTGGAAGGACCAGATGGGCTGGGACGAGATGAAAATGAGAGCCGAGGAAGGACGACAGGCGGCACAAAGGGCTAAAGCTAACAGACTTGCCGGAGAGCAATTCAGGGAGGAGATTGAAGAAATTAGGAAGGAATTTCGTGAGAAGAGGGATTCACGAGGTCCCTGAAGTTATCTGCCAGGCTATCTAAATTCGCTAAGGCATGTTAGGTTTAGGACGAGTCATGTTAATCGTATCGTGTCACGTGCCAATGCAAAATGTAATTGATTGTGTAGGTCAAAGGTTAATGGCGCACCATGACCTTTTCTGTCATGCAATTTAAATTCAATGAAAGCCAAGGCAATTGAATGCAGTGATGTGTATTAAATTTTCTGTGCATTCGGTCTCACAATATTATGAACTTAAAAATAAGAACAATGCAGAGTCAAACACAATATTACGAGCTTAAAAATAATAATATTAAACCTCGAAGGACATTTAACTTGACTAAAGTAGCACTAAGATACATATCTTGACCTTGCAATGGCATATACGGCACACCTTTCTAACCTAAACATGCGCCGTTACTAATCCTAACATGCCTTAGGGAAATTAAATTGACGCTTCGACGATGCGTCCAGTTCTACTGCTCGAAAGAGAAGAGAGATCCACCCGAGTGATGCGAGGGAAAGTAGTACTTAGGGCGAGACTCGGTCTGTGGCGCTGGTGGTGGTGGTTGGCTACTGTTTAGGTGGCATGAGCACCGACAGTTGGGGTCATAACAAACTGGTGGCGCAAAGCTTGGTGCACTGCCCTCCTCAGAATCATCAGGAACGTCATCTGAAGGAGCCTAGTGTTGTCCACCTCTTGCTGTAGCTCATCGATGACGAGGTGGAGGTAGGCGATGTACTCTTCATATGGCTGAATTGGTGGGGGATCCACCCACCTTGCGAATCCACATCCGTCGGGAGCCAACGAGCTCTGAACGTTGTAGAAAAACGATTGGATGACAAATGTGGATAGAAACATACAAATCCAGGGTTATGACTTACATATCCCCTAGGGCATCGCCAGAATCGCCATCCGCCCTCCGAAGCTGAATGCTGAACCTGCACAACACAGTACTCACCGTGCATACATCTTGGCCACTGCACCGACTTTCTGCGCTCATAAAGTCGGAGGCTACGCTGCGGGCCGAAATCGCTCTTGGATTCGATTGGAAAATGTTCTGCAAACTCTGGAGGAAGTTCAGTATAGATGGTTGGCCCTAAGTCGTCGTCGGTTGCCATTTTGGTTTTTGTGATGTGGGTTGAAGGGGACAAATGAGCGCGATATTAATAGGCCACCAAGTACCCCACCCCAGCCAGTGGGCCAATGGATCCGTGTGGTGTGTTTTTGCAGTCACTCAGAAAGGCATGGTGTGGGCCATTGAATCCGTGAGGTGTGTTTTTGCAGTCACTCAGGAAGAACATGGTGTGGGCCATTGAATCCGTGAGGTGTGTTTTTGCAGTCACTCAGGAAGGACATGGTGTGGGCCATTGAATCCGTGAGGTGTGTTTTTGCAGTCACTCAGTAAGGACATGGTGTGGGCCATTGAATCCGTGTGATGTGTTTTTGCAGTCACTCAGGAAGGACATCGTTCAAATACAGCTTTGTTAGTAGATGGTGTTGATGAAAACTTGAACTCAAATGGAGCATCTGGTACTTTTGATTCAGCCGATTCAGATTATGAGGAATACATTGATTCTGGGGGAGAAGATGGCGAAGATACAGATATAAAAGGGCATTATGGGGAAGAATACAATAGACTTTTGAGAATTGCACTGCACGCACTTTGGATTCCACTGCCACCACTATCTGTTGTGTAAGATTCTATATAACTCAAACCAACAGAACACAAACACAAGTCCAGTACAGGGTGTGCTTCCTCTGAGTGACAGCAACAAACACATTCATGCGAGCCACGGATTCAATGGCCCACCACCTCTCCTTCCTCTGAGTGACAGGGGGGTACAGGCTATAAGTGTAGGCCGGTGCGCTCTTTATATTGCACAAGTTTGATACACAACTCATCCATCCCACGACTCATCGTCAATATAGATCGTACCAATGTCATCGTGGAGAGATGACCCAAAAGGTGTGCCGACATGGGAAGAGCGACCAAAATGCTACTGCGGGTTCCGATGCTGGTTGCAAGTCTGCACTGATTCTTCAAACAAGTCTAAGTGGGGTGCTAGGTTCTTCAGATGCCCTGACATTGATGATGATTTCAAGGTTCGTTGCAATGCTAATGCATGTTTTTGTTGTTAGTGTATCTAAATGACCAAGCCGTCCACATGCAGGCTTGTAGTTTCTTCCAGTGGATCGACAAGAATGCTCTACCCAGTCAAGGAGTACCATCACCAATTGAGAGCAAAGAGCAGTACTCTGCTAGACTAGAACAAGCAGTGAGGCCGAACGTCTTTCTCGCCTTGAGAAAGACCTTGTTAAGCGTGAGGCGGCACTTAAGCTCAGGGAGGGAGAATTCCAAGCTCGGGAGTCTCGCCTGCGTCATCAAGAAGCGCAACATTTAGCTTCGGCAAGAGAATTCTGGCAACGAAGTAACAGGATGAAGGAGGTGGAGCGTCAGGAGGCCGAAGCACGTGAAGCCGATCGCGAGCGCAACAGAGAGGCCGCACGCCGTGCAAAGGAAGCTGCACCAGAATCCAGCAGGAAGGGAAAATATCCCCGTTGTACTCAGTAGAGCGTTAGTTCCACACCCGGCAACCTACTTTCCTCTAAGGCATGTTTGTTCTGGTAACAGCAACTGATTATGTTTTCGGTGTGCTGCACATGCCATTGCAACTTCTATTAGATTGTTTAGGCTAAGGATGTGAGGTGTGTGTTCACCATATCGTTTCTGTGATGTAATTTTTTATACATTGCAAATAAATGCCGGGGGTACTTAATTAAGAAAAACATGAGTACAAGAGACCCATTTGTTATCCATCAATCTGCTAGTTTCTTGGAAGTTATTATAATCCATCCATCGTCATCCTTAAGGTTTTTGTTAACTGGAGGTATTCCCTGCCATATTTGCTATCAACGGTGAGCAAACATTTTAAAAAAAATATGGCATGGTGCAAGATAAAATGATGTGCGGAAATATTATGATGGCATGATTGTTTGGTCACTATCAGCAGAGCCACCATCCTGGTCTGTATAATCTCTGTTTTCCTCATCACCGGAGCTCAGGTCACTTAGGTACTTGGCATCATCCAGTCCTCCATCTTTGTTATGCTCAGAATTGATGTCAGATTTTCCATTAGTTTTTCTTTTTTTCAATTTATATATTTTCTACTGAATTCAGGACCTAACCGCCGGTTAGGGTGCGCACGGCCCTAACCGCCGTGTGATTCGGCGGTTAGGTCCTGGCCGTCCCAGAAAAAATAGTTTTAAATAAAACCGCCGGTTCAAAAGGCGGTTCAGCTAACCGCCGTTTGATACGGCGGTTACAGATTCTTACCGCCGTATCATTTGGCGGTAGCTATTTGATACGGCGGTTGGGTGACAGATTTGCAAAATCTGCCACCCAGCAGTTGTTTTTGAAAAATCGTAAAAAAAATTAAAAAAAATCCTCTTTTTGTCCTATACATAGCCGCCGGCGCCAGCCGCGCCATGCATGAGAGAACCAAGCACCAGACCGACCGGATCGAGGGGGCTCCGCCACAGGTTGATGTAGCTCCAACAATGGCCACGCACAGGACTTCCAACCTCCTCAACACCCGCCGCCGCGGCACACCTCCTCCTCCTGCCGCTGCTTCTCTCCTCTATGGTGTCGGCGGCACGCCAGTTGGGTAGAACCTAGTATATATAATGTGTACATCCTTTGTATCCTATAGAAAATTAGAAATACTACAATAGGATTTTGATAGGCATTGAGTTGTTGTTATCTGCTTGCAATTTTTAAAGTTCTTTGCTATTATGAATCTAAATACCCAGCAATCCATATAGGTATTGGGTTAGAAAAATAACAAAAGTGAGCAAAAATAAACAATTGTGAATAGGGATTATAAAGTCCAAATCCCTATGATTATGTTTCCTCCTCCTCTGACCTCCATGTTCCCACAATGTCACGACAATTGTAGAATCAGCATCGCGGACAATACTCCCTCCAGCTCTTTTTATAATACGCAACTTGACATGGCACCGTCTATATATATATATATATATATATATAAAATTTATTATCTATAGCCAGCCATAGAATAACTATTTTGTGGCCGAGTCCGAGTCGAACCCACCGAACCAACGCGCACCGCGGCACCGTCCGACCGCGGATCCGCGCTCGCCCAGCTTTGCAGCCCAACGCCCGGCTCGGCTCATTTACCGTCATCCCCAGCTCGGCTACGAGAGTCGCCGAGGTCGAGCCATCGTGCGGCATCTCAAATTTCGCCTGTTCCCCGTTGACTTCAGAAAACCCCAAATTCCTGTCGTCTGTTTCGTTCACCAGTCGCCGGCTCGCCGCTAGACTCGTCGGAGGAGACGATTCCGTCCCGGCTAGATCTGCAGCTTCAATTCATCGCTGGAGACGACGTCCCAATCCTCCACCCGGCGATTTCCTGGTGCCATCCGTTCCCTTGGTTTGCCATCCATCCACGTTGGCATCGTCGCCGCGGCTCCCAGGTCTCGTGCGACCCGGCGATTCCCATCCAATCCAGCGGAGACAGGATGCTGAGGTGAGCACCCGGAGAACCCTGCATTACAAATTCAATCTCGAGCAGATTACCATGGGATTAGGAGTCGGACATCCATTTGTTTAGAGTTTTTCTGATGATCTGATTACCCACAAGGACTAGGGAGTTTTTCTTTATCGTAAGTCATATTCAGCAAAATGATGATAGTAATTTTTCTTCCAGCTTCCATGGTCTTCAGTGACATTGCACTATTATAGATGCATCATATAATTTACTACTTTCTTTCATTAGTTTTCCTTTAAGATGAGGCTCCTGCTTGGCAACTGCAGGGGTGAATAAAATCATTCCTGCTATCACCATACCTCTTAATGTTTTTTTTATCAGGTCGCATTAGTTTTGGTTGATTTGTCCAGATTTCAGTTGCTGAGGTTTCACACTGTTCTTGGTTTCATTGTGCCTTCTTAGAGAGCAAAACCAAATTTGTTACATTGCTCTTACATTAATTTTGTGTATTCATGTTACTTAGTTCTCGTAAATCATATACATCAAAATGACGCCAACTAATGGTGCCCAATGGTAACTCTTCTCATTCTGCATGTCAAGACTTTTGGTAGTAATCTAAGATTAATACCATAACTTACACCTCTGTTATAGTAAATTTGTGTATTCATGTCATTAATTCTAGTAAATTTTGTTGCTCGTAAATTATATACATCAAAATGACGATAACCATTGATGCTTTATGGTAATTTTGTTTCATATGAGTTCTGTGCTCCATTATTTTAGTGTCAGTGTGCTGATTGATGAGGAATGCAATGATTTTCTCCAACATTTAACATGTTAGTTCCTATGGAAATACAATTATTCATTCAGATCACTAGGCCTTCAATTGTCCTTCACACTTGTAAAAACGTCGTATGGTTTACTACTTTTTCCCCCAGGACTATATGAAAATTGTGGTTGTCTTGTAATAAATTTATTTGATAAATCAGTCGCTTATAGTTGAATTTTTAGATCCATGAACTAGTCTGGTTTTCAGATGTTGAATGAAGGATTAAAGAAACATATAACCTTGTGGAGTTAGTGCCTGTGAGCTAATTTCCTTCTAGTAGACCAAAACATCTCTGACCATTACGTTATTGTTGAGCAAAATATATTTCTTTCTTAGTCGCCTTTATCCCTTCTTTTTTTTTCTTTTACACAAATGCAGAAGATGGTGACTCAGTTTAGGTTAGAACTGTGCTTCTACATGCTTTACTACCCACTGGACATGAAAAATAAGAAAGTTATTGTCCGATGGGACACACAACATGACAGATTGTTTTGGATCAAAACAAATATATAACCTACGGCCTGTTTATCAGTACTGCCACTCAATTAACTTTGTTCCTCACTAAAAATTCCCTACTAGCCAATTTCCTTCTTTCTTCTAGTACTAGTCATGTCCATTAAGAATGTGCAGTTCCAGCTCTTCAGTCTTGCTAAACGATCATATTTTTGAACCACTCATGTTCTTGTTTTAAATGATTACAGGTGACGACAATGCCTCGTGGGAACTACTGCACACCATCTATGCACTTACGACTTTAGAGATATGCATGTAAAAGGTCCAGATTGTGTGGCGCACAGGGTGGTTGCAGCAGGGCCAGATAAAATGTGCAGGCAAGCACTTCAGATTGTATCATGTTCAGAAATGTGTAGTAGTATAATCACAAGCAGGAGGAAAACAAAAAAGAAGGTTGCCCCCGCGTCGCTCCTCCTCGGGGCGACTCGGGCGGACCCCTGCGCCGGCGCCGCCGGCCCCTCCAGCGCCGCCCCCTCCAGCGCCGCCCCCCCACCCCTCGCCGTCGCCTGAGCGGCCTCCGGAGGTCCGCGCGGCCGCAAGGAAGGCGACGGCGGGGCTCCGCCCCACTTCTTCCTCTTCCTCCCCCTCCCCCTCCACACGCTCCTAGGTGCTGCTGCCGTCCATGGCGTCGGCCGGTGGTCCGCGGCCGGATCCACCCCGCTGGGTTCGGATCCGCCCCCTCGGCTACCGGATCTGTTCGCCCGTGGCCTCCGCGCGCCGTGGCATTGCGGCGGNTCATGCCGCCGATGACTGACGATGCGCGGATCAGTTGCTGTTGAACTCGGAGCAGATGTCCCTGACCTCGCCGGCGTCGTCGCCGGTGATGGCGCCGATCGTGCCCATCCTCACCATTGCGGCCGCGAAGTCCCGCTCGAAGCTGCCGGCGGCGGGGCCAAGGTACGCGTCGATGAGCGCGAGGGTGGCGTTGCTGCCGGCCAGCGCGGCGTCGGAGGCGATGACGCCGAGCCCCGCCCGGATCTCTGCCTGGGGCGCCGCCGGTTCGGCGGGTCTGGCCCCGTCTGGCCGACGGGGCTTGGGTTGCCGTGCGGCCGGCCCTTCACGAGGTCGCAGGCCGTAGTGCCCACCGTGTACGCCGCTGCGGGGGGTGCATTGGTGGTGGGGCTGGGGGCGCCGGCCGTCTCTTGCGCCACTGGGTTTGGGGCGTGAGCCCCATGGCCTGGATCCGTGCTTCTCGGTCCTGCGCTCTCCTGGCCCGGTGCCGGGGCGGTGGCTGGTCGTCGTCTGCGGGGAGACGGGCCTTCTGGCGGCGCTGGCTGTCCCGTGTGCTTGGTGACGACGGACTCTGGTGGAGGGAATGGGGGAAGGCGAAAGCCATACTTGCTTGCAGGTCAATGCCGGCGACGCCCGCGGGCGCCGCTCACCTTCTCGAAGGCGTCATTTTTTCCCCTCTTCCCTCCTCTCTGGCGAGCTCTCTGGGTGAAAACCTTGACCTTGTTGGTCAGACGACGACGGCGCCATTGGCGTCGTCTCCCTCCCTGGAGGCGTCGTTTTGGAAGCTCTGCGAGTTCTGTCGTCGCTGCTGGGCACCGTCTCCGGTCTTCTCCGGTCGGTCATGTGGTGGTCTTGCTCTACTGGGCCTATCTGTGCTTTCTTGACGCTTCGTCATCGTAGTTGCTGGTGCTGTGGCTATTTTGGCGGATGCTTTGCCGCCCTTACTTGGATCGTCTGGCGGATGCTTTGCCGCCGTGTTGCTGGCGGATGCTTTGCCGCCCTTACTTGGATCGTCTGGCGGATGCTTTGCCGTCCCTGTTGCTGCGGTTGTGCGGTTGCTTGGCCGCAGTGGCGGATGCTTTGCCGCCACTGTCGTGATGCTTGTTGGTCGTCTCCGGCGGATGCTTTGCCGTCGGTATGCTGCTTCTTCTGGTGGATGCTTGGCCACCTTCATGTTGCTTGATAGTCACAGTCGGCGATCTCGGTGGTGTTAGTCCTTGTGTAGGCCCAGTTTGCTAGGGTTGTATGGAGTTCCTTCTTTTTTCAGTAGTCTTGGTCGTTGCTTTGTCAGTTTGTTGGCCTTTTGTTTTATGGGCCTTTTTTCAGTTTTTTCTCTTCTTTTAGTCCTTTGTGTGCTTGGAGTGGTCAACCTCTGTTTGGCCTATGCCAAGTAATGTTTGTAACTGCTTTCTTCTTAATGAAATACGTGCTAAGGCACGTTCGCAAAAAAAGAAATGTGTAGTAGTGCCGTGTTATGTGTTACGAGTATTGAATCTGTAATGCATATTTGTAATCGAGCCAATTTGAAAAAAGTAATTGTTTCAATCTGTATTGTGGTAACTCACCTTTGATTATACTCAACATACATTAGTTATGGTACATTATGACTCAGTGGAGTCTACAACATATGAATTCTAGTAAATAGTCTATATTAATGTCTGAGGCATTTGAATTATCTGAGCTATGTCACGATAAATTGGTGTCTTCATTATAGTGATTGGTTCCTCCGACAAGCTTAATGCTAAATTGTGGTAATTTCACATCCTAATTACCATATGCATCTACTCCCTCCATACTGATATTAGATGATGTTTAGGACAAGATTGTGCATACCAAGGAGTCATTTAATAGGGTGTATTTTTTCCTGTTTGCCCTTATTAAATACAGCCCTTATTAAATATAGCTGCGGTTACTCTTTGACCACAACCCAACGCAGTCCAAACTGGTTAGTGCACTGAGTTTGGAGCCATGAGGTCTCAGGTTCGATCTCTCGCTGCCACAATTTTTTGCCTTTCACGTGAATTTGCATGGCACTGTATTTTAACGTGAGTCTCGATCCTGGGACGCTCGCTGGGCCGTTTTTGCCTCACGCGCCGGACGGTCCGGCGCTCGCTGCGCTCGCTGGGACACGCTCATGTTTTTGCATCACGCGCGTGTGCTGGCCCGTTTTGCTTTGTTCGCGCGCGTGTGCTGCCTTTTTTTTGCGTTTTGTTCGCGCGTGGCTCGCTGGGACGTTCGTTGGCGCTAGCTTTTGCCGCGGTAACATTTTTGCTCGCGTTTTGCTCGCGCGCGGAAAATTTTTTTGCTCGCGCGCGGTAACCAGCAGACGCTTCGGTTGCCTTTGCTATTTAACCATCCAGGCGTCCAGCACCTAGACTCCCATCCAGAACTCCCAAACCAGTGCAACACATGGATCTCAACATTCCTTTAGGCAATGGTAGCTTTGATCTCAACATTCCCATACTAGAAGATGAGAACGACAATGGTAACCCATTCTCTTATTAGTTTCCTTTTGCATTTGAATTGTTTTCGTTTCCTTTCTCATGTCGTCGATTTTCTATAGGATTTGGCGCCCCTGTACTGCAAGGTGATGGCGCCCTGTACTGCATGGTGAAGAAGGCCTCGACCAGCACATGTTTGATCTAAACCTTCCACTAGATGAGTTCGGCGCGGTGGATTTTGATTTCGTTCAAAACAATCTTGGTAAGTACTTGGCGCGGTATATTTTTTTATTTTGCATGTAGTAACAAAAACGTGCTGCATGTAACTCTAGTGTTTATCAATGTAGCTCCTGTTCAAGCAAATCACCGTAGAAAAGAGATGTCCGATGAGGTTCGAAAACAAGTTTATCAATGTTTGTTAGCTAGAAGCAAGAATGGGAAGCTAGGAAAAAAAGATACAAGTATTGTTGCTGAACAATTTGGGCTACACATTCAGGCAGTCCAACGTTTGTGGAAAAGAGGTAAAACACAACTTCAAAATTTTATTCCGGTTGAGGTTGGCAGTAGAAAGAAGGGTAGATGTGGTCGTAAGGCAATCCCTATTGATTTGGAAGCATTGCGCAACATTCCTCTCAAGGATAGAACAACCATAGAAGCCGCGCAGTCGAAGTCGTCTATGGGAATTGTGGAGCTCATCCAGTAATCCATGTGGACGAGGTCACAACACGCGCACGGCCATAACATCGAGTGTGCACGGTTCCATGACTCACGGTCCTCATGAACAAGATGGCAGCGAGGACATAGGAAAGCATCCGGCGGCAAGGAGTCCGGCAACGTCGTCTCCGAGCTCGGCGGCAAGGAGTCCGGCGCAAGCACCTCCTCCGAGCTCGGCGGCAAGGAGTCCGGCGCAAGCACCTCCTCCGAGTCCGGCGGCAAGGAGTCCGGCGCAAGCACGTCCTCGGAGTCCGGCGCAAGCACGAACACGTCCTCGACGGACTCCGGCGCGACCACCTCGACGGACTCCGGCGCGAACACCTCGACGGACTCCGGAGCAACCACCTCCACGGACTCCGGCGCGAGCACCTCCTCCGACTCCGGCTTCCACTCCATGGCGCGGCGCAGATGGGAAAGGAGACGACGCGGCGCAGATGCAAAGGAAGCGGCGTGGTGCAGATGGAAAGGAGGCGGCCAGATGGAGAGGCGACGCGGACGGGAAACGAGGCGGATGGAAAACGAGGCGTGCGGCGCTGCAGTTATGGAAGGGCATCGGCGTCCAAAACGCGTTCGCGAGGCCCAGAACGGCGTCCTTTGCGCTGCGGACGGCCACGGCTAAAACGGCGTCTATTTGTTATACGGAGGGAGTATTTGATTTATTTTAAATGTTTCATGGTAATTTGTGCGTCATTATAGTAATTGGTTCTTTTGAAAAAGGCTGACTCCAAACTATAGTAACACTGCAGTTTGCACATGCGCCTCCACACAAGCACTTCATACGGCATTGTGCTTCATCCTTATCCTCTCAAAATGATTATATATGTATTCTCGTAAGTGCGTGCACTTTCCACACTAATTAATAATTTAATATAAAATAACATTGCAGAACAATGCATGTGCTCCGGACCAGAGGTTACCGTAGCGTCCCAGCATGGCGAAAGTGTCAGGGCCGGCAGTCTTGCGCGAAGAAGAGCACGCCAACCTGCCACTGATTACGGACGAGGCCGTAAATGACAGACGCGCTCGGCTCGCTTGCTAGCCGGGCTTACCTCTCTGGATCCTCGGCTGGAGGCAATTGGCTCGCTTCCTGGAGCACCGGACGCGCGCCTTGAAATCTGATTGACCACGAGGCGCGGCAGTAAATGAGAGACCTGGTGGCCCAATCCTAGTCCGCCACATGGCCTGGCCGCAGAATAACTATTCTATGGCCGGCCATAGAGTATACTCTCTCTATATATTGACAATTATTTATTTTACATTATATTATTTATAATTATAAATTTATGATCATTGGAAGCATATTTTATTACAAATCTAACAATATCAAGTTTGTATTATAATAGTTAATAATTATTGGTTCAAATATCGATCAAAGATTATAGCGCTTTATAAAAATGAATGGAGTAGGCGTCAATTAATTAATCTTGGCCAAGGATGACCCGGCTATGCATGAATAGCAACTACTAACACCATGCTTTATGAGCGATGCACTAGCAGAGCGTGACGTATTGTATGTATATACACGCCGGACCTAGGGACAAGGACGAGACGGACGACGATGATCTCTATCAAAAGGATCTCCGATCCTAATAACAATGCTTGCTGTTCTTGTCACGCCAGCAGCTTCCTTGTAACTAGTCATGTCTTATCGATCGTTACCGGCTATAGTAGCTAGCATTCGTATTAATATTATTCCTTAGTGGCGACGACGAACGATTGAAAAGGAAAGATTCAGGAGGCAACTCGAACTTGTTCTCCAACATGTACGCAACGACCAAACAAACAACACGTGACGGATTAGAAGCTTGCAGGCCAAGGCTTAGGCAAAAAAACAACGATAGATTGTGGCGACTTCAGCGAAAGTAATCACAGATAAATCAAAGCTAAGTGACCGGCCTGATCTTGTGAGCCAAGGAAGCGGCGATACAAGTCAAGTCTGCGTCTAGCTAGCACTAGCAGCACAGAAGATCGAACCACGTCTCGTCAACACTCGTCGTGCCCATATGCAAAGCTTTTATCGCTGAAGCGAGAAGAACGCGCGAATCGAGCTTCGAGGAACGCGTAGAGCGATCGAGTTTGGTCCCATATGCAAAGCTTTTATCATTTAAATATTGCATTCAAGGGACCAATGAAAGGTAATAAAATGTATGAAGATTAAACGACTTGATCTCAGTGGAGTTTTTGTTCCACACTACTGCACCATTTTCACTGTCGGTATGCAAACTGGTGAAAGTAATTTCAAAAATCACATAAAAATATCAAATGATAGAAAAAAATTATAATCCAATGGGAGCACCCCTAATGAACCAGCCTACCTTCGCCTCCAACTCTTTTTGCACTTGTTGCACTCAACACGCTTCGAACTCGTGTGACATCTTATTTCGCGCGTTACTCATCTAACCACTGCAACACATTGTCAATAAATACAGGATGCAATCCTTTTATATTAACCTCTCTGAATCTTTATAAATTTTTAGAAGCCACAACTAAAGTTTGATCAGGCTGCAATATTTTGTGGTTTTCTCATACGCGCTTGTAACTCAAACTCAAGAAAAAATATCAAAAAATAATATAAAAATAAAACCATCATGTATGGGAAATTAATTTATAAGTACTAAAAATTCATTTTATCAATAAAAATAGCAAATCATTTCAAAAAATTCAAAGCTCCTGCATGGCAAATTATATGTAGTATAAACATGTGTAAAAAATATTTCCATGTAATATGGATAAAAATAATATTTTAGAGTGTGTAAAGACTTTAGTTTGCCTTCAAAGGTATGAAAGAGTGTGAGAGATATATGTGTGTTTGTGAACAATGTTTAGTCTACCTTTTTTAAAATATCTTGAATTATTTATTAGGTTATACACCTATAAAAGGACTTCATGCCAAATTTTATAATTTTTGGATGTGGTCCTTTATATTTAACTTTTTTAAAAATGTGTTGAAACTTCTTGAATTTCTAGAGTCCAAATCGTAAGTCTACTGAAATTTTTTATACTAGCTCCTTAAATGCTACTAGTTCAACAAAAAAATATCAGAAAAATAAAAAACTATTTTACAAACCAGCGGTGAAAATGAGATTATCACCTATTCATCTACGGTTCGTGTTACAAACCGGCGGTGAAAATGATTTTCACATGCAGTTCATGTTACAAATCAGTGGCGAAAATGGTAATGATTTTCACCATCGGCACCAACCATGAACCGGCTCACTTTGGAACCAGCGGTGAAAACTTTTCACCATCGGTTCATTTAAAACCGACGGTGATAAGACACTAGGGGAAATCATTTCTGTAGTAGTGCCAGTTTCATGACTTGGTGTCTATGTATACAGGGTTCGTTCCATTCTCTGTAAAATCTAACTTCTCTCTCATTACAAATTTTATGTCATGTCACCGTCTTTACTTATGTAGCGTGCCATTCAATTCTACGTCACCTTACTGCCTTTGCTTACATGTTTTAGTAGATGACTTTACTGACGACATTTCTCACACAAGATTAAGGGGTTGTTTGATTCCCTGCCATCGCTGGCCACGCCTAACGCTGCCGCCGCAAGTTAGGCGCTGGATTTGGACGCCACGGTCCATGGCGAAAAACAAGAGCCAAAAGCCTGCCATAGTCTAAGCCTAGTGCTGAACCAAGCAGAGACCAAAGATTATGTGATGCCGCCTAAAGTTTGGTTTGGCTAGATGTGGCAGCGAACCAAGCACTCCCTAAGTAGCATAACTATAAAGAAAAAGACTGCAAGGACACCTACGCTCTCGCTGCTCCCAAGGGACACAAACAATGGACTCGGTGGTGAATTCAAGGGGGCTCCTCCTGCCCCGTACTCTCATGGAGCCTCCTCCAAAAATTATAGCCATAGATGAAAAGAAGAAAGAAAAGGAGAAAAAGGAAGAGAGAAGGAGAAGGAGAAGGAGAAAATGAGCTCCTCTTCTTCTAGCTCCGATTTCGTCACTGCATTGACTCGTTATAAACCAGCTACGGCGAGAATGGGGACGCATGCAGTGAACTGTTGAGTCAATGTCTTCTTATTGTTTGTTTGCTAAGGCGGCGAGGATACTTTTATCCATCTGGAAGAAGAAGAAGAAGCAAATGCAAAATCGCAATCGAACTGGCTGCGGCAATTTACCACGCTAATCTTCGCCAAGATTTGGTACGTAGTAGTTGTATATATAGTTAACGAAGCTTCAGGGGCACTGCTGCTGCCTGCTGTGCTCTGCACAAAGATGCTAGCTAGGAGTCACAGCAGGAGACAGAAATGGTGACGTACTACGCGCTGTCGTCATTCATGAACACGTGATTCGCTCATTCTCAATCCGTGGAATTAATTAAAAACGAAACGACGAGTCTCCTATCTATGTCGATGAAAAAGTTCTCTTCACGAAGGCTCTATTATTTTCTCGTAGATTTTATAATCAATCTTATGGCGATAATATAGTAAAAAGTCATCGTGCACCAATTAAAATAAACTAGAATAAGCTCCACATGTGCAGCTTATTTCAAAATATTTTAATTATCAATGGTGATTTTTTGTTATGTTGCCTTTGGACTGTAAGCTAATATTTATAGATGTCGATAAGATCCTTCCTTTTACTAGCACCTTAAAATGGCATAGCCTTAACGTCAATGGCAAATTTCAAAATAGGAAAGACTTGCCATGGATACCTAGGCACCCAGAGCCGAGGAAGGGCATAGCAAGCGACGAAATGCTTAGAAGAGTTGAAATAAACATAGGTCTGGAGATTCCCAAATAGATCAACTCTCGGTGCTAAGGCTAGATGAAAAAGGGTACCCGAAAAAAGGCCAGAGATGAAAAAGGCCATGCTGCAGTGGTGTCTTCAAGTGAGCATTGCAATAGTTAGTGCCACTTATGGCTTTGCATGTTGCACAGTAAGGTCATTGACTGTTGCGGTGCTTGATCACCTGTTGTTGTGGTGCACCTCTGCCTTCACTATTTTGTTTTTCATCTGTGACTTGTATACCATGGTTTGGATTACGTGATTTGGATATCATGGTTTGGATTTCATCTTTAGGGCATAAATTAACTTGAGTAGATATACTTGATAAATATGTTAATCTAAATGACTATATTGTCATTCAATCGTAAAATCAAAAAAAAAATCTATTACTAATCTAACAGTTTAGACACGTGAGAACAAAATGGTAGAAAAAAAAAGTATACTCCAGAGTCCAGAGTCCCTGCCGCGTGAGAACAACTGAGGCCTGTTTAGTTTAGAGTTGTAAGTTTACGAAAGAAAGTTTCTAATTCTAAATCGAAGATTAGAAGGACTAAACATGATCTAATTATAAAACTAAATACACGGATGGACGGAAAATCGCGAGACGAATCTATTAAGCCTAATTAATCCGTCATTAGAGATTGTTTACTGTAGCACGACGTTGTCTAATCATGACCAAATTAGGCTCATTAAATTCGTCTCGCAAAGTTACCGGGGGGTTATGGAATGAGTTTTGTCATTAACACACGTTTAATACTCCATGTATATAAGATTCCCTTTGATGAATAGTGAAGTTTCAAAGTTTCAAAAGTTTGGGTGGAAACTAAACGGCGCTCAAATGAAGGTGCATTGACTCTCGTTCCCAAGCGAAGGGACGGCAAGCTGCCAACTCTGGCCGTTCTCTTCCAGCTGTCTAGAGCTGCTTGTATTACGTCACAGCCACGTGTGCGGTACGCGTGTAGTCCTCCACGGCTCCACTATATAAGGGCCGGGCCACCGTGCCGACCGCAAAGAAGCAGTAGCAAGTGTAGCAGTGTGTTCATTCACTGGGAGATCGAGATGATGGACGCCCTCGCGGCGTACTCATGGTTCGGCCAGCTCTCTGTGGTGATCAGCGTGGTGGCCGTGTGCTGGACCATGGTGTGGCGGAACCTGGAGCACATCCGGCTGCAGCAGTTCTTCGCGCGCAACTTCAACCGCCGCGCGCGGCGGCTCGCCGCCATGGTCGACCCCTACCTCTCCGTCACCTTCGAGGAGTACGAGGGCGGGCGCATCAAGAGCAGCGACGCCTTCAACGAGGTCAAGTCCTACCTCACCACGGCCAGCACGCGCGACGTGCGCCACCTCCGCGCCGAGTGCGGCGGCGCCGGCACCAGCAAGGACGCCGCCGCCGACAAGGACAAGCTCCAGCTCAGCATGGCCAAGGGCGAGGAGGTGGCCGATGAATTCCGCGGCGCCACCGTCTGGTGGTCCGCCGACGCCGTGCCGCCGCCGCGCGACGCCGTGCCCTGGACCCGCGCGTCCCGCGCCGAGCGCCGCTTCTTCCGGCTCGAGTTTCACGAGAGCCACCGCGACGTCGTGGTCAACGCCTACATCCCCCACGTCCGCAGCAAGGGCCGCGAAATCATGGTCCAGAACCGCCAGCGCAGGCTCTACACCAACATCCACCGCAAAGGCTATGACGATGGGTAAGCAGAGCACCGGCCGGCTTCTATTTAACCATAAGAAATTCTTTTCCACACGGCAACGAAGGCACTCATGTGAGTTCCATCCTACGTGTCACTGCAGTTGGTACGAAGACGTGTGGACCCATGTCCCGTTCGTGCACCCCAAGACGTTCGACAAGCTCGCCATGGACCCGGCGAAGAAGAAGGAGATCATCGACGACCTCGAAATGTTCAAGAACGGCAAGGACTACTACGACCGCGTGGGCAAGCCGTGGAAGCGGGGGTACCTCCTGTACGGCCCGCCGGGCACGGGCAAGTCCACCATGGTCGCGGCCATGGCGAACTACCTCGACTACGACGTCTACGACTTCGAGCTGACGTCGGTGAAGACCAACACCGAGCTGCGGAAGCTGCTCATCGAGACCAAGAGCAAGTCCATCATGGTCTTCGAGGACATCGACTGCTCGCTCGACCTGACCGGCAAGCGCAAGAGCAAGGAGGAGGAGGACAAGGAGGGGGAGGAGGAGAAAAATGCGGACCCGCGCGGGCCGAGCAAGAAGGACACCAAGAGCAAGGTCACGCTGTCGGGCCTGCTCAACTTCATCGACGGGCTCTGGTCGGCGTGCGGCGAGGAGCGGCTCATCGTGTTCACCACCAACCACGTCGAGAAGCTGGACCCGGCGCTGATCCGGACGGGGCGGATGGACAAGAAGATCGAGATGTCCTACTGCGACCTCGAGTCCTTCAGGTTCCTCGCACGGATGCACGTCGACGACAAGGACGTCGAAGGCCACGAGCTGTTCGGCGTCGCCGGGGCCTTGCTCGAGGAGGTGGACATGGTCCCCGTCGACGTCGGCGAGCACCTTACGCGGAAGCGCGTTGACGACGACGCCGGGTCGTGCCTCGCGAGGCTGGTGACAGCGTTACAAAAGGCCAAGGAGGAAGCTGCGACGCGGGAGGCGCAGGCTGAAGAAGATGGGAAGAAGGGGGCCGTTGTGGAGGAGGATAACAAAGATGGGAAGGGGACCGTTGGGGAAGATATCGAAGATGGGAAGGGGACCGTTGGGGAGGGCAATAATTAGGCTACTGGCTTAGTATTTCACTGTGCTTTTGCTATTCCAATGCATGCAAGAATTAGGATCATATTGTATACAGTCATGTAAGTAATTCTGTTGGTATGGACAGTTGTGATTGTAAACATGTTTATAAGTTTGTTATTATGTATAAATTTGATGGCAACGTATCAGGTGCAAACCAACCTCCCCGTGCAAACTATGCAAACCTCAATCTGGACCACATGATCTTGATCCAAGGGGGCGCGTAGAGAGAGGTGGGAGGGGGGATTTGCAAAAGTGATCTTGCTGTGATTAAGGGTGGACGGTGATTTTGCAAATCCCCCCTCCATTGCGGCGGCCACGGCCTCCTCTCCTCCGGCACGGCGACGGCCGGAACGAGCAGGGAAGCAGTGGCGGGCGGCGGTGGAGGGCCTCGGCCTCCTCTCCTCCGGCGCGGCGGGTGGTCCTGGTGACGCTCCTCCTTCTCTCTTTCAGATCCGGCGACGGAGCAGAGGCAGCGGCGGGCGGAGGTGGTGGTGGACTGGTGGCCCGGTGGTGGAGGCGGCGGCGCGGCCTCGAGCTCCCTCCCCGGCGCGGCGGTGATGGCCTGGTGGTGGTGGCAGCGACGGCCGGAGCGAGCAGGGCAGCAGTGGCGGGTGGCGGCGGAGGGCAGCGGCGGCCGGCCGGTGGGCCCGCGGCGTGCGTGGTAGTGGCGGCGGCGGCGGCGTAGTAGTGGCTGCGGCTGGGGGCTGCTTTTTTTATTTTTTTAAAAAAAAGTTTGCCGTGGGTTGGCTCTGGCGCACGGCAAAAGCTTCGCCGTGCGCCCCGACAGAAGGCTCACGGCAAATAGCTGTTTGCCGTGCAAATTATTGCCGTGCGACATTTGCCGTGCGCAACGGCTAGATACGCACGGTAAAGCTTTTGCCGTGCGTCTGTTGGGCTTTGCCGTGCGTCTGTGGCGCACGGCAAATAAGCGGTTTCCGGTAGTGCATGTTGATAAAGATATGAAAAAAAAGCATCATTAGTGATTTGAGATAATGTGGCTATATCTACATGATGTTAATATATGAAAGAATTGTGCAACGCATGGTCTTGTGCCTTCCGCTAAACCACCCGCTAGGCTGCGTTCCAACTTCCAACGGCGCAAATCAGCGTCCGCATCCTATACCACACCTCGGCCCTCTTGGATTTTCTGCCGGGTGGAGAGAAAGGAGAATACAGGAGAAAAGAGGAGGGATTCACGCGGCTCTGCCCATGGTTTCCGATCTCTTCCAAGCACGCTCGTCCTTGTCGGCAGCAGGTCGAGGCAGGTGACCTTTGTTTAACCTGTTGCCCGGTTATATTAGTAACAGATAGTGTCAGCATTTGCTACAGCAACAAACACAAACTACAGCCTTGTGTTACTGCGACTACTGGTCTTGAGGCCTCTGGAGTCTGGACCAGTCCGGCACTTGGGTGTCGACGTCGACGAGGCGCTGCGCAGCGCAGCTCCTAGCCGCCCGCTGCTCTGTGGCCAACACGCCTCCACAATCCAAACCTCAGTTCCGCGCCATAAACCCCACCAAACACGGGCACACGGCACGGACCATACGCCCCTCGGTCGCCCTCGCGAGTCGCCACCAGAACCACGTCCACGTACGCGCACGGTGCGCCGGTACCCCCCGTCCCGCGCTACCCACTACCCATGGACGACGTGTGGCCGTGGCTGGCCTTCCTTCCGCCGCCGCCTCCTCCCGCAGCGGCGCCCGACGGACCCCCTCCGCCGCCGCCATGGTCGCTCACGCTCGCCGCCTCGCCCGACGGCGCCTTAACCATCGTCCTGCAGGCCGACGCGACCGCTGCCTCCGCCGACGTCGGTGACGGCGGCGGCGAGCCCGCGCCGCTCGTCGCTTTCTCCCTCGCCGTCAACGACGCCAGCGGCGCGGCGCGCGCGGTGTGGACATCCGACGGCTTCGCGGCGTCGGCGTCGTCCCCGCCGGTCCCGCTGCGGCTGCAGCTGCTGGTTCAGCTGCTCAACGATGTGCTCGCGCTCTCGCCGTACGCCCCTTGCCTGGGCGCGAGCGCCGTCGACCTCGGGGACGCGTCGTCCGAGGAGGCCAGGGTGGACGCGGAGGTTGTCTCCGGCGCCGTCGGGGCGGCGGCGACCGGCACCGATGCCTCCGCGCCCGCCGCGGCCTTCTTCTCGCTGGCTCTCCTGCTGCGCCTCTTCTGGCTGTGCGCGCTCGACGCCCCCGCGGACGCGGGATACCTCTTCTTCCGAGGCCTCGGCGCGGCGATCGAGCGCGCCCTCGGTGAGTGCCGCCCGGCGCTCGCCGTGTTCCTGCGCGCCGTCGGCCCGGACGTCGAGGAGCGGTTCATGCGCTCGCTCGGCTACATGCTCGCCAAGTGGTGCCTGCTGCGGGAGATGCAGGCCGCGGCCGGGTCGGCGGCCAAGCCGGCACCGCGAGACGTGCCGGTGCCGCGCCGCCGCGCGCTCCCCGCCGCGTGTCTGTCGCACGCCGCCGAGGTCCACGGGCTCTGGGTCCTGAAGGGCTACGCGCCCGTGCTCGCCATGCCGCGCGTCACGGGCGCCGCGTCCGCGTCCATCGCGGCGTCGCCGCACGAGGTGCCCGAGGAGCCGGCGCTGCGGTACGGCCTGGTGCACCAGCAGCTGGAGGCCGTGGCGCAGCTGGAGTACGCGGTGCGGGTGCGCGACCGGAGGTTCCTCACCGTCTCCGTGCGCGTCGACAACGTCCGGGTGCGCGTCGCGCGGCTCGCGTTCCGGAAGGACGACGACGCGGGCGGCGCCAACGACGAGGAGGACGCCGCCGCCGCCGACGTCTTGGACGGCGAGTGCCATTTCCCTTCCCGCGTCCGCCTCTGGGTCGGCCCGCGGTTCGGCGCGTCCTACGCCACCGGCCCGAGCCTCGGCCGCTCCACGGGGAACCCGGATCGCGACGTCGAGATGACGCGCACGGTCAAGGGCGCCTTCTCCGGCGCCACCAAAGTTGCCAACGGCAACAACGGCGGCTTAGCACCGCCGAGAATGAAGGCAAAGATGCGGTCCTCGGCACGGACGCGCAGCCGGAGCTGGCGGTGGGAGCAGGAAGCCGAGGGCAGCGCCGGCGTGTTCGAGGGCGTGCTGTACGACCCGGTCACCGGGACGGAGGTGTCGGCGTGGCGCCCGGGCACCGGTACTGGAGCAGGCGCCGACCCGCGGAACGGCATGCGCCGGCGGTACGGCGGGCCCGGGCGGGCGTTCAGCAAGATGCGCGGGCTGGTGGTGGCCGGCGACGAGCTGCCGGAGGAGATGACGTGGAGGATCGGGAGGGAGGAGGAAGGCAGGACGCTGCGGTGGCGCCTCGGGCTCAAGGCGTGGGTGAGCTACCTGCCCAACGAGGTGAGGAGCCGCCACTTCGAGACCAGGTGCGTCGAGTGGGTGCATGAGGTGGAGCTGCCGCTTGTCGCCATTAATCGCGACGAGAGTTAACTAGTTAAGGACTGATCAAACTTTCACCTCTCCTACTATTAGCAATGTATAACAGAGACTAATGTTTTCAAATCGTTAAGTCGAACCTAGTCGTTGGGGGTTCCGACTAGGTGATTAATCGTGACTAGACAATGATTAATCGTGATTAGTTTTAGGATAGTCGAACTAGTCGACAAGTCGATCCAGGACCATTTAGTAGCCTAGTCGATCCAGGAGATCAATTACTTGGTTTGATAAATGCATAATAGAACAACCTAACTACCTAAATGAAACAGAAGACAACGATCATCTAAAGCTGAGGAGCTAGTGGCGCGGCGCAGTGCCGGCGTAGGCAGCGGGCGGGAGAAATTTTGATTGGAATGTATTATATAGCAGGGCTGACTTCTATTGTGGGTTGGCCAGATGGGCCTCAAGTATAACTGGGCCGAACAACTGAAGCCAAGCTAGAGTCCAAAGCTAGTCGCTCGACTAAGGTAGCTCGACTAGTCATGACTAATCAACGATTAATCCTCTGATCGATCGACTCGGCAATAAAATCATATCGATTTACCTAATCGATGTCCAATGACTGATTTTTCAATTAATCATTGATTAATTATGACTAATCGAGCGATTTGAAAACACTGGAGTATATACATTCTGTAAAAATGAGATGTACTTATATACAGAACAAGTGCTATACACACGAGATCATTATGTACTGCAAACAGTCAGGGCTACGCATGGGATGAACATGCTTGATTTTGCGACGTATATATGGCTTTTTTTTCCAGCTGACAGCGGTGTGGATGAAATTTAACATAACCCAAGAAAAACTTTATTTGTAGCAATGTATAATACTTTTTCTGGATGGAAACTCTTTGCCAAGGCTTCTGAAGGGTACTGATCTGGGATCGGTACGAGGGTGGCCTGATCTTCACGGCAGTAGGTCTATGAACAAGGTGATTGGCTATAGAGACAGCGGGAAGGTAAGATAAACTTGCTGAAGATCAGCGGGTAACTAGCTTTATACCTGACCAAGGTCGGATGCGACCAAGTGACGGGGAGAGAGACACCGAAACCGCGAAGACTTCGACTCGATCTCCAAACGACCGCAGAACCACAACCAGAGCTAATCCACACAAGGCGAGGCAGCCGTACTGGAACCCGCAAAGCACGAACTAGAGGATCCCAGAGGGATCTCTTCACAAGTCCAGGAAGAACAAGAAAAAACAAGGGTTTGAGTAAGCACTCAGCAGCTCGGCTGCAAAATCACTTAGATTATCTAATCATCAAAAGTCTCCTGATAGCTTACACATAGGAGAGTATTTATACAAGGAATAACCCTCCTGGATAGGTATAAACACGAAACAATGTGAAAGCGACGCTAGTGTGAAAAGGCCTCCTGAGTTGTCCCGCGAGACTTCTGGAATTCTGCGCATTCTTCAATGTTCTAACTATAACTCCTTCTTGGAAGCTTCAAATGAGATGCCACTGGATGCGTTTGAAAGCTAACTAGATAGGCTATCAAAAATGTATAGCTTGCTTCAAGATGTATTGTGGATTAGTACAGTTTTGCTCGGACATTTTGACTTCAGGCAGACTGTAGTCCCTCCGACCAGTGTGCACTAAACAAGTCGGCCGCTTCAAGGGAAAACTCCAAACTACTCGGGAGTGGCAGATTTGGAAACTAGACTTCAAGATCTTTCCAAAGAGTGCTCATGAGCCTTCATAGCTTTTGTGAGTCAAAAGATATGAATATTTCTTCTGGACGGTTCTGTCACGCTGGACTGATGTGAACGTGGTTCTTCTTTCTGTTCCACTCTTGATGCGTTCTTGTCTTCCTCCTCGGTGAACCTGAGCAATAACAACATGTACGACTTAGGTAGCTCAAAGTTCTCATTAATGTTCAATTGAAACTCACAAAGTAGCGCGTGCACCTCTTGTTGTATCTTCTTAGCTCGGCTCCGAGTGATTGGTCCAGTAGGGGTCGAAGATGTAGTCGGCGAGGTCGGTGAGGTGGCTGGCGTGTTCAGCAAAGTGGTCGAAGTAGTCGGTGACGACATCGGAGTACTTGGCAGAGTACTCGGCAAAGTGGTCGAAGTAGTCTGTGAAGTCGTCGGAGTACTCGGCGAGGTCGCCGACATTGGTATGGTCGTATCAGCTTCAAAGAATGTGGAGACCTATAAGACCAACTCTCGGATATACGTGGAATCGAACGCCATTTGTAGTTTCGTAGAATTTGGTTAATGGTTATAAAACATGTACTAGCTTTTGTTAACCATTTTGCATGACTTCTATTCAGTTTTAGTTGTCCTTTAAGATGTTTCAATGATTCATGGTCTGAGTATATCACAAACTCCTTAGGGAAAAAATAGTGTTGCCAAGTTTCCAAACTCCGAACAAGAGCATATAATTCTTTATCATAAACTGAATAGTTTAGAGTTGGACCACTTAGCTTCTCACTGAAGAATGCAATTGGTCTTCGTTCTTGCATGAGCACGCCTCCGATCCCAACTCCGCTTGCATCACATTCAATTTCAAATGTTTTACCAAAATCTGGAAGCGCAAGGACTGGGGCTGTTGTTAACTTCATCTTCAGTTCTTTAAATGCCTTCTGTTGTGATTCTTCCCATTTGAAAGGCACGTCTTTCTTGGTTAGCTCATTGATGGGAGCAGCAATAGTGCTGAAGTCCTTCACAAATCGCTGGTAGAATCCAGCAAGTCCGAGAAAGTTTCACACTTGACTCACAGTCTGTGGGGGTACCCAATCTCAAACAGCCATGATCTTTTCTTCATCTACCTCCACTCCACGCCCTGAAACAACAAATCCAAGAAAAACTACCTTGTCGGTGCAAAAGGTGCACTTTTCAAGGTTAGCATATAATTTTTGTTCACGTAGGACAGCAAGCACGCATTGGATATGTTCAACATGTTCATCAAGAGACTTGCTGTAAATTAATATGTCATCAAAGTAAACAACAACAAATTTTCCAATAAAAGCTCTAAGCACCTGATTCATCAACCTCATAAAAGTACTCGGCGCATTTGTTAACCCGAAGGGCATCACCAACCATTCATATAAACTAAATTTTGTTTTAAAGACTGTTTTCTATTCATCTCCTTCTCTCATGCGAATTTGGTGATATCCACTTCTTAAATCAATTTTAGTGAATATGATAGCACCACTAAGCTCATCAAGCATATCATCTAATCTTGAAATTGGATGCCTATATCTTACTGTGATATTATTTATTGCTCGGCAATCCACACACATTCTTCATGATCCATCTTTCTTGGGAACCAATAAAACAGGAACAACACAAGGTGAGAGACTTTCTTGTACATACCCCTTTTGGATCAATTCTTCCACTTGTCGCTGGATTTCCTTTGTCTCCTCTGGATTGGTGCGGTATGCAGCACGGTTCGAAAGTGACGCACCAGGAACCAAGTCGATTTGATGCTCGATCCCTCTCTTGGGAGGTAGACCTGGTGGTACCTCATCCGGAAAGACATCTTCAAAGTCCTGTAACACATCAAAAACAACACTTGGCAAGGTAGAGGGTAAGTTGTTAGTAGAAAGAAGAGTGTCATTGTACAAGAGTACAAAGAACATGAAATTGGGTTCACTCAATTCTTTTAGATCCCCTTTTCTAGCCATAATTACTAACCCTTCTTTTCCCGGTTTTTGGGCTCTTTGCAGCTGTGGATTTTTCTTTGGCTGTGGGAACCCTCCCTCCCTATCTTTGTGGGTCACTCTTAAGTGGTTCTCGCTCTCTCGCTGTTTTTTCTTTAGATCATCCTTCAAAATTTCCTCCGGTGTCAAAGGGAGTAAAGAGATGCGCTCTCCTTTGTACATGAACGACAGCTTGTTAGCTCTTCCAAAGATCTGAACATCACGATCAAATAACCATAGTCTTCCTAGCAGCAATTGGCACGCTTGCATAGGTACCACGTCACATTCTACATGATCATTGTACTTCCCAACAGAAAAAGGAATATTCACCATATGACTGACACGCAGCGCTCCACAATCATTAAGCCACTGCATCTTATATGGATTAGGGTGACACCTTGGTTTTAATCCCAATCTGTCCACCAATTCTTGACTAGCAATGTTATTGCAGCTACCATTATCAACAATGATGCGGCATAGCTTATCTTTGATCAAACCTCGGGTATGGAAAAGATTGTGGCGCTGTCCATTCTCTTCCTTTTCAGCAGTCACACTTAGCACCCGAAGAGAAATAAAACAATTATGATCTCCTTCATCAGGCTGGATCTCATTCTCTTCCTCTTCGATTTCTTCATCAAATCTCGGCCCTTCATCTTCTGGGTCACTTTCTGATTCCCATTCACCCTTTTCATTTAACAACATGGTCCTCCTACTCGGACATTGAGCAGCAATGTGACCACGCCCTTGGCACTTGTGGCACACAATTTCTCTACTCCGAGTAGATGAAGTAGCTCCTGAAGTGACGGTTGGGGCTGCTGAACTGGCAGTTGTCGGGGGTAGACCCCCAGGGGTACCCAGAAGGCGGATTGGCCCAACCAGCAAGGGGCGGCCCAATCCGAGTACATCTGGACCGGTTTGTCGGACTAGCTGGCCCACCAGTCGGGAGGCCCACCAGTCGGGCGAACCGGATGGGCGCGACGGCGCACACAAGGAAAGAAGACGGCGTATCCCGCAAGAACTCGGAGATTAGGATAAACTAGCCGGAATTATAGGGAAAGATATCTGTAATCGTTATAGGATCGAATCCTTGTATTTCGGGTAGGTTACGATCTCTAGCCGACTTGTAACTCAAGGCAGCCGGACTATATAAGGCGCCCTGAGACCCCCCTCCAGAGCATCAACATCCACGAAAAACTACAACCTCTACAACCCTAGGACAGAACCCAACTACGGAGATCCTTCAGGAACTTCATACACAGCAATACAATCGCCGCCAACACAGGACGTAGGGTGTTACGTCATCTCGACGGCCCGAACCTGTTCAATCCTTGCGTCTTGTGTTACCATCGACTTCTGATCCTCGATCTGTCCCTCAACAAATCAACCACGTAGGCTACCCTGTGTGGACTGCCGGGTCCAAACATCCGACAGTTGGCGCGCCAGGTAGGGGTTGATCGACGAGATCAATCTACAAGCTCGATGGCAGATTCGTCTTCATGAGCAGGCTCGGTAGCGGCGGCGTCGACGGGTGATGCGTGAGCCATCTCTGATGTAACGCATAACTTGCCGCCGAACTCGCCGATCCGGTGTGTGCCGCGCATGCACCTCGGAGTCGTCGCTCCTCTCTACGCCAGATCGAGAACCAGGTGACGGGCTGACGACAGGAACACGCGTCGTCGGAGCCCTCGCCGTTTCGTGCGTGAGGCAGTTAGCACCGCCGAAGCCTGTACATTAATCATCCTTGACGGTCGCCGTGAGATGAATTGGCACGTGCGACAGCCAGCTAAGGAGAAATTTATTCTATTTGCTTTATTATGTCTGATCCCATCTACTTCATGTTTCTATTCTTAGTTATACCAATTAATCTATTCTCCTTCAAGTGTGTATGCATGTCACCGACTGGAGAAGAGACGATCAGTTCGAGGCCGCCGTCATCCATATGGCCACGAGCTGATAAGGCCGACTGGAGTCTCCCAGTAACCATGGCTTCGTGGAGGGCACAGCCAAAGAGTTTCAGCACACCGCTCGGCAATGATCGAGCAAAATCAAGGATGAATGCGCGCACCTACGTAAGGCGTGCGAGCAGATTCATCGGCCGCCAAACAGATGAGCATGGCTTTCGATTTTTTAATCTTCTTTGTATCTTGTTTGCTGCATGCGCATGCATCAGTATATCCTCCAATTATTTTCTAATCTATACTTCTCTCTCGTTCATGCGTATGTGTATGATGGACGAGCTTTCGTGGCTGAGTTCTGGACACGATGCGTCGCCGGAGATGTGGTGCCATGCACTGGATCGGACGCTCAGAACTCGAATAACGACTTCAACTCTACAACGGCTTGACGAGTACACGGGCGATAAGCACGGCCGCGCCAATTCGCTGACTACAATCGCTTACTCCGCTACGCCACTCGCCAACACGCCGATCTAGAACTCCGAACTACTCGGACGTGACGATAAGATGAGGCCCAAGGGCTTCGCGACCCACAAGTGAGGACGACATGCCCATTCTCCAACTCTGACACAAATCAAGCTAAGTCATATTTAAATACTTTTTACGATATTTTTCGATCACCGCGTATCTCCATATACAAGTCTCCATGATCATCGCCGACTACCTTTGGTTTGTTCCCGATTGCTTATACAGCCCGAGCGCTACAAGAGCAGTCGGGCAACACCCAACGGATGCGTATTGCATTTTTCTCCATCGTTTATTTCTTTTTCCACTCTTGTACAAGTCGCTAAAGTACTTGGGAAGCACACGCCTTAATCCGTGAAACCTCGACTCTTCCGTACGCCTACGTTACTACGCGTGCATGCGGCCCAGCTCCCTACGCTATGGACTACGGCTATCGGGGATCAGGTGCATAAACGTAAAAGGATAACTACCCGAGGAAATTAATAGACTTAAAGAGTTGGAAGTAGAAATTCTATTACATACAGCGCCGAATTTTTCTCCAGAATTAGTGTTTGCTACACCATATACTACCTATCCTTCATATCTTCATTGCAGGGCACAGGTTTGGATCCCGAGCTTGCCTGTTACGCTCGGGGGCTGGACCACTCCAGCATCGCCGCCAGCTGAGTACTCGAGTCAGTCAGAACTCGGGCTGGTACTACGCTCCACGACGGTCGCTAGCCGAGTACTTTGCAGCACTCGGGCTGGCGCTACACTCCACGACGGTCGAGTGCTTTGCAGCACTCGGGCTGGCGCTACACTCCACAAGGATCGCTAGCTGAGTGCTTTTGAGTACTGGGCTGGCGCTACCGCATGACGAGGAAGATGAAGACTACTCGGCGTGCCTCGGACGGCTCGACTCGGCCCTCACGCTCGGGGGCTGGCGCCGGGACAACCACTCGGCGTGCTCAGCCCTCACGCTCGGGGGCTGGCGCCGGGACGACCACTCGGCGTGCTCAGCCCTCACGCTCGGGGGCTGGCGCCGGGACACCACTCGGCGTGCTCAGCCCTCACGCTCGGGGGCTGGCGCCGGGACGACTACTCGGCGAGCTTCCTCACGCTCGGGGGCTGGCGCCGGGACGACTACTCGGCGTGCTCACGCTCGGGGGCTGGCGCCGGGACGACCACTCGGCGTGCTCAGCCCTCACGCTCGGGGGCTGGCGCCGGGACGACCACTCGGCGTGCTCAGCCCTCACGCTCGGGGGCTGGCGCCGGGACGACTACTCGGCGAGCTTCCTCACGCTCGGGGGCTGGCGCCGGGACGACTACTCGGCGTGCTCAGCCCTCACGCTCGGGGGCTGGCGCCGGGACGACCACTCGGCGTGCTCAGCCCTCACGCTCGGGGGCTGGCGCCGGGACGACCACTCGGCGTGCTCAGCCCTCACGATCGGGGGCTGGCGCCGGGACGACCACTCGGCGTGCTCAGCCCTCACGCTCGGGGGCTGGCGCCGGACGACTACTCGGCGTGCTCAGCCCTCACGCTCGGGGGCTGGCGCCGGGACGACCACTCGGCGTTGCTCAGCCCTCACGCTCGGGGGCTGGCGCCGGGACGACCACTCGGCGTGCTCAGCCCTCACGCTCGGGGGCTGGCGCCGGGACGACTACTCGGCGAGCTCAGCCCTCACGCTCGGGGGCTGGCGCCGGGACGACTACTCGGCGAGCTCAGCCCTCACGCTCGGGGGCTGGCGCCGGACGACCACTCGGCGTGCTCAGCCCTCACGCTCGGGGGCTGGCGCCGGGACGACACTCGGCGTGCTCAGCCCTCACGCTCGGGGGCTGGCGCCGGGACGACTACTCGGCGTGTCTCGCAGGACTCCGCCGGCCCTCACGCTCGGGGGCTGGACGCCGAAATTAACGCCGGATGATTTAGCCAGACGCTCCTTGACTAACCCTTGGACCGATTCCTTCGGAATCGCTTCAAGGCTCGGGGGCTACGGCCAACGGACGCACCTCGCGGCGCATCCGTTGATCATTCGGTGACCTCAGAAGAAGGCTACTAACCCTTGGACCGATTCCTTCGGAATCGCTTCAAGGCTCGGGGGCTACGGCCAACGGACGCACCTCGCGGCGCATCCGTTGGTAGACAGTTTTTTTCTTTTCTCTTCAGTATCACGCGGTTTCGCTTCCAACTGCAGCAGGCTCGACGCTCATCAGACAGCACGACCTCGCCGACTTGTCCCTCAACCACGTACTACTCGGGGGCTTGTCGGGGGTAGACCCCCAGGGGTACCCAGAAGGCGGATTGGCCCAACCAGCAAGGGGCGGCCCAATCCGAGTACATCTGGACCGGTTTGTCGGACTAGCTGGCCCACCAGACGGGAGGCCCACCAGTCGGGCGAACCGGATGGGCGCGACGGCGCACACAAGGAAAGAAGACGGCGTATCCCGCAAGAAGCTCGGAGATTAGGATAAACTAGCCGGAATTATAGGGAAAGATATCTGTAATCGTTATAGGATCGAATCCTTGTATTTCGGGTAGGTTACGATCTCTAGCCGACTTGTAACTCAAGGCAGCCGGACTATATAAGGCGCCCTGAGACCCCCCTCCAGAGCATCAACATCTACGCTACAACCCACAATCACACAACCCTAGGACAGAACCCAACTACGGAGATCCTTCAGGAACTTCATACACAGCAATATAATCGCCGCCAACACAGGACGTAGGGTGTTACGTCATCTCGACGGCCCGAACCTGTTCAATCTTTGCGTCTTGTGTTACCATCGACTTCTGATCCTCGATCTGTCCCTCAACAAATCAACCACGTAGGCTACCCTGTGTGGACTGCCGGGTCCAAACATCCGACACTTCCCTACTACCACACTACATATTGAGAGGTTGCTATACGGTGTCCCTCTATTGCCACGATATCTGGTTGTTTTAGGTGAAAATCTCTATTGCCACGATCAATACATGTGGTTGCTATAATTGGACCCTTTTGCCATGATTATTATTGTATTGCTATAATTTAGAGACCCTATTGCCACGCCTTGTGTTTCTTTGCAAGCTGGTGGTTGTTGCTATAGAATATAATTGCAACACCATGATTTTGTCGCGCTAGTGCATATTACAACGATCCGTTTTGTAGCTTCAAACAATAATAACAAATCAAACAGTACATGATC
>CM014278.1:95608305-95635278 GCA_004135705.1 Alloteropsis semialata | reverse complement strand
TTTAGAAGCCGCCATCTTTGATGTACCATTTGATGGAAAGGACCTAGCTGCAGCTCCCTGGGATCGTCCTCCACCAAAAGAAGCACTAGATTGCTGTTTGCGCCATGGGGCAGCATTAGAATGACTTGCATAAGATTTTCCACGTGACTCTTGCTGAATTTTCCTCTCTGTGTGCATCGCTTGATCAACTAGATCTTGCAAGGTTCGGTATGGAAACATCTCGACAAATCCGGAAATTTCTTCATTAAGTCCACCCAAAAATCTTGCCATTTTTGACTCTGCATCCTCTCTGATCCCAGTCCGTACTAACAATAATTCCATCTTCCTTTAAAAAAAACAATAATTCCATCTCCTTAAAATACTCATCAACCGATCTCTTTCCCTGCTTCAATATTTGTAATCTGTTTCTGAGATCACGCTGATAGCTTGAAGGCACAAACCGCCTTCTCATTACTTGTTTCATCTCTTCCCAGGTACTGATATAACCTCGACCCAAATCAAGTTGATTCTCCTGCACCTGATTCCACCAAGTCAGTGCATATCCAGAGAATTCGACTGAGGCCAGGTTCACACGGCGCTGATCTGACAGATTATGAATTCTGAAAATTTGATCAAACTGTTCAGCCCATTCTAGAAACTCATCTGCATTCTCCTTTCCAGTGAATTTAGGAACATTCAACTTGACTCGAGCAATATTATCGGGATCATCTCGATTATAGTGACCACGAGGACGGCCCCTTTCTTCAAACTGATCACGTCGGCGATGATTCCGGCGCCGCTCAAACATTCCCCCACGACCGAAGGGATTTTCTTCATCATTGGATCCTCCTTCTTGATCAGGATCTTCAAACTCTTCGTCTTCAAATCGTACACGACGCCCGTGTGCACGACGGCCACCACGCTGATTATCAAAATCAGCACGGCGTCCTCCACCATGTCCTCCACGGTCATCACCGAAGCGATCGAATTCATGGCCGAAACCAGAATTCTCACCTCCAGACTCTTCTTGATAAACTTCTTCTGGACCACGACGCTGTGGCCCTCGACCTCCTGCCGCCGGAAGGCGTTCTTCAAGCATTCTTCTCATGGCCTCTACAAGTGATTCGGCCATGCGACGCATCTCATTCTGTGTGACAGGGATATCCCTATCGCCACGGTGACCACCATGAACACTTGAATCTGATCCTGCCATGTTAGGAGCAGCAAAAAGTGGAATGGAAAATATTTGTGGAAACACTCAATTCTCACCTCTTACTTACCCAAGCTCTTCCCTGATCTCTAGGACCGTGATGGTGCTAGATGTGGTAGCACCTAGCTGTGGTTAAGCGGTTGAAAGGATTACAAATCAACTGTCCCGGTTCAGGTTTTAAGTGGAGCTATAGGTGGCTAATCAAGGAGGGCTACGGTATTGCAACCGAGTGGGTTGATGTGCTCAAAAGATAATCGTTGTTGCAACAAGATTACTACCACCCTAGTGTATAAACTGAAATTTCAGCAGCACACCGCCACACAGTCCCCCTTCAAACTCCTTTCACTTCTCCTTTTTTTTGACTCTATGCTTTCTCTTTTTTTCTTTTTTTTTCTTTTTTTTATAACACTAACAGGAGTGCGGTTAATAGATGGAACAACACAAAAAAAGAAACGGTGGTGACTAGCAACTGGTTGAACACACCAAATACAGGGTAACAGTACCGCCAAAAGGCTATAGGTATTTTTAGTGGTTTTGGACTATAGGACATAACAAATATATATGATAATCAAACGTAAGGATAAATATGTGGATGACGGTAAGATCTACCGTGTCAACGAAAGCTTTGATACCAGATGAAGGGTACTGATCTAGGATCGGTATGAGGGTGGCCCGATCTTCACGGCAGTAGGTCTATGAACAAGGTGATTGGCTATAGAGACAGCGGGAAGGTAAGGTAAACTTGCTGAAGATCAGCGGGTAACTAGTTTTATACCTGACCAAGGTCGGATGCGACCAAGCGACGGGGAGAGAGACACCGAAACCGCGAAGACTTCGACTCGATCTCCAAACGACCACAGAACCACAACCAGAGCTAATCCACACAAGGCGAGGCAGCCGTACTGGAACCCGCAAAGCACGAAATAGAGGATCCCAGAGGGATCTCTTCACAAGTTCAGGAAGAACAAGGAAGAACAAGGGTTTGAGTAAGCACTCAGCAGCTCGGCTGCAAAATCACTTGGATTATCTAATCATCAAAAGTCTCCTGATAGCTTACACATAGGGGAGTATTTATAAAAGAAATAACCCTACTGGATAGGTATAAACACGAAACAATGTGAAAGCAACGCTAGTGTGAAAAGGCCTCCTGAGTTGTCCCCGCGAGACTTCTGGAATTCTGCGCAGTCTTCAATGTTCTGACTATAACTCCTTCTTGGAAGCTTCAAATGAGATGCCACTGGATGTGTTTGAAAGCTAACTAGATAGGCTTTCAAACCATGTATAGCTTGCTTCAAGATGTATTGTAGATTAGTACAGTTTTGCTCGGACATTTTGTCTTCAAGCAGACTGTAGTCCCTCCGACCAGTGTGCACTAAACAAGTCGGCCGCTTCAAGGGAAAACTCCAAACTACTCGGGAGTGGCAGATTTGGAAACTAGACTTCAAGATCTTTCCAAAGAGTGCTCATGAGCCTTCATAGCTTTTGTGAGTCAAAAGATATGAATATTTCTTCTGGACGGTTCTGTCACGCTGGACTGATGTGAACGTGGTTCTTCTTTCTGTTCCACTTTTGATGCGCCCTTGTCTTCCTCCTCGATGAACCTGAGCAATAACAACATGTACGACTTAGGTAGCTCAAAGTTCTCATTAATGTTCAATTGAAACTCACAAAGTAGCGCGTGCACCTCTTGTTGTATCTTCTTAGCTCGGCTCCGAGTGATTGGTCTAGTAGGGGTCGGAGATGTAGTCGGTGAGGTCGGTGAGGTGGCTGGCGTGTTCGGCAAAGTGGTCGAAGTAGTCGGTGACGACGTCGGAGTACTTGGCAGAGCACTCGGCAAAGTGGTCGAAGTAGTCTGTGAAATCGTCGGAGTACTCGGCGAGGTCGCTGACACTGGTATGGTCGTATCAGCTTCAGAGAATGTGGAGACCAACTCTCAGATATACGTGGAATCGGACGCCATTTGTAGTTTCGTAGAATTTGGTTAATGGTTATAAAACATGTACTAGCTTTTGTTAACCTATTGGAAAATACTCGATGACGTGCAGCCATTACGAAATGGGCCCTCCGCATGGCTGCCGAACTCGCTGAGGATTCTGGGCCAAAATTTGCTGGGCTGTCGTCAAGTTTGTACCTTCATTGTTGTGGGCCGATAAAAACATACTCCGTAGTCGCAGGCCCGTCATCTAAGCCGCTCCAGGTGCTGTTCCAGTGATGAGCACATGACACGGCGATTTGGTGAACTGATGACGTTCTCTTATTTCGACTGTTTCCCCACCCAGCTTCCAGGAAAGCAGAGGTGCGCCAGCCAGCGGCGAGTTTGACAGCATTTGTGCGTACAGGAGCGGCGCGCTCGCGACATTTGTCACTCCGGCAACTGGCAGTCTCTGGCATCACTGAATTCTTTTTTGTCTGTATCAAATTTTAACCACATTCATCCTGTGGATAAAGACAAAGACAAAGATCAGTTGGCACTTGGCAGACAAGCGGCAAGAATCCAAGGCCGAAGCAGCACTGGAGTGTGCAGCCGGCTAAACGCCACGGGCAGTTGGCGTCCGGCTAGGCAAGCAGCCAAGCACGGTGAAATTCCAGCAGCAGTCCAGCGCCCTGGAAATGACTCGACATGTTTGGCAACAAACGCGTCGCGGATCGAGCCAGGATCTGGACGCCTTTGGGTCACCGGAGCGCTGCGGCGGCGCGCGGCCACGAGTGCAGGCGCCAAGCGGCCGGGACGCCGCGAGGCCGAGCGGACCCGAGCTCGCCAGTCGCCAGCGGACGCCGCGGCCTGAAGCTCCCCTCCCGCGCGCGTGCAGCGTGCTCCTGCCGAGAGGACAGGGGAGAGCGACCCAACACGAGAAGAGATCAAGCGCAAGGGGTGATGTGATGCTTGCAGGGTGATGGCCAAGTACTAGCTGACGAGCGCTTCTCCATCATCTAAAAAAGATGTGCGCGGCGCCGCTTAGGCCTTGTTTTTTTTTGCTGTGGCGAAAATTACTGTAGCAATTGTAAATCGAAGATTAGAAGGACTAAACATGATCTAATTATAAAACTAATTATATGGATAGACGGAAAATTGCGAGACAAATCTATTAAGCCTAATTAATCTGTCATTAGAGATTGTTTACTGTAGCACGGCGTTGTCTAATTATGGCCTAATTAGGCTCATTAGATTCTTCTCGAAATTTCACCCGGGTTATGGAATGGGATTTGTTATTAATTCACGTTTAATACTCTTAATTAGTGTCCAAACATTCGATGTGACGGATGAATAGTAAAAAATTGCGAAACTTGCTGCAACTAAACAGGTTGAACGACCAAGGCCCTGTTTAGTTGTGCCAAGTTTCGCAACTTTTCACTATTCACTCGTCATATCAAATGTTTGGACACTAATTAGGAGTATTAAACGTGAATTAATGACAAATCTCATTCCATAACCCGGGTGAAATTTCGAGAGGAATCTAATGAGCCTAATTAGGCTATGATTAGATAATGTCGTGCTACAGTAAACAATCTCTAATGACGAGTTAATTAGTCTTAATAGATTTGTCTCGCGATTTTCCGTCCATCCGTGTAATTAGTTTTATAATTAGATTATGTTTAGTTCTTTTAATCTTTGATTTACAATTGCTATAGTAATTTTTGTAACTTTCTGACCGCAACTAAACAAGGCCCAGAACATGTGCAGCAGAGAGGATAGCGGTGAGCTGAGCTTTGACAGCGCCGACTGTTATCACCGGCTAGGATCGTGATGCTAGGGTACTAGGTACGTTTTTTTACCTGACACTATCACGTTCACATCGTATGTTTAAATCACAGGATCACGATTCCGCGAAGCATATGCTTTTTATATGAAATCGTAACAAGTTGTAAAAACTGAGAACCCATCACATTGATTTTGGTAAACTCGAGTGATGATTTAAAAAAAGTAAAATACATGGACGGTCCTCGAGCTTGTCTCCAGGTGTCATCTAGTCCCTGAACTTCCAAAATGCATTTTTAGATCCCTAAACTTGTTTAGAGGTGTCATTCGGGTCCCTAAACTTTTAACGTGCATCTTTAGGTCCCTAAACTTGTCTCAGTGTGTCATTTCGGTCCCTAAAGTCTCAAGGTGAATTTTCATATCTCTAGAAATTGCCATTAGTTAATTGTATTCAAAATATACTGTTTATTAAACTATTTTTTCAGTCGATTCATTTAGAAATCTTACCACCAAGACAATTTTGATACTGAATTAGCTTCTTATTAATCATACACATCATGGATTAATCAAGACCATTGGATCATTAAAAAATCAACAATAGATATTATAGTTTTCTCATTTAACATGGAAATATCAATGCTAATCTTGAATATTTTCTACTAACTATTTATATTTTGCATGCGCTTTGTATAACTTTATTAAGATAATTTGTTCCCATTCTCAATTAAAATCAAAATAGCATTTTTATTAAATTTAAAGTAGCAAAAGAATTTTTTATTAACTTAAAGTGGCAAAACAATATTTTTATTAAATTAAAAATAATATATTGAGAGTTTAGAGATCTGTTTGATACCAAGAGACAAGTTTATGGACCTAAAAATGCATTTTCAGAGATTAGGGACCTATGTGACATCCTGGATCAAGTTCAGGGATCTGAAAATGCATTTTGAGAGTTTAGGGACCTAGATGACACACGCGAACAATTTAAGGACCGCTGGTCTACTTTACTCGTTTAAAAATCTCGAGTGGACTTGACCACAGGGGCGGATCTAGAGTACAATGAGCGAGGGCACGGGCCGCCACTCAAATTCTCAGATTTCTATGTAACTATGTACTATTTTACTGTAGTAATTACTGTAGTTTGTATAGCAGGCCGCCACTCATTTTTTGGGCTAGGTCCGCCCCTGCTTGACCACACTATTTTTAATTCAACTTAACTGCGATATAGTATTTTATCACATCACAAACACGTACGAGCTCCAATACCTCAGCATTACACTACCTAATGTTTCACCACGCTAACCGAGTACGACCACGATAAACTAACGGAGCTCAAAATCTCTCGGAAATTACCTGATTTTAGATGTTGACGATGGTTTTTGCAAGACTCGGGATGCAGTGTGTAGGATCCTAGGAGTGGAATGGTGAGGACGAGATACGATGGTGATCAATACTACGTAGGCGCAGATGTGAGACACACGGCAGAAGACAAGGATCAATAGAGGAAAATGATGAGAAATGGATTTAGGCAATGTTTAGTTACTCTAACTTTTCAAACTTTTTATGAATTTTTACTATTCATCAAAGGGAATCTTACATGCATATAGTAGTAAACGTGTGTTAATGATAAAACCCATTCCACAACCCCGGCTAACTTCGCGAGACGAATCTAATGAGCCTAATTAGGCCATGATTAGACAACGTCGTGCTACAGTAAATAATCTCTAATGACGGATTAATTAGGCTTAATAGATTCGTCTCGCGATTTTCCGTCCATCCGTGTAATTAGTTTTATAATTAGATCATGTTTGGTCCTTCTAATTTTTGATTTAAAATTGCTACAGTAAATTTCGCAAACTTTCAAACTCCTGACTAAGGCCCTGTTTACTTCCGGCTCCATTCTGCAGAATGGATGCGTTTTGCAAAATACGCGCTTTCCAATGCACTTTTTTCTCTCTATGCAAGCAGTCCAACGCGCCCATTTTGCATTCTCATTTTGCATTCTATGCATCTAAACACCCCCTAAACGAGCCCTTAAACTTTCTGAGAACTTTCAGTTTCGTAGACAAAAAAGCAGGGGGCCCTCCTGCATTGAAGTTTGGGGAAACCGAACCACCTGGCCTCGTCCACACTGGCTGGCGACTGGTCGTCGTCTCGGAGCCGGGGGCAGAGGGGGGCCTGGCCGCCTGGGGTAGGCGAGGCGAGCCGAATCCGCGGGGGGACACGTCTGCGCGGCCGCAGCCGCGCAAAAAACTACTGGGCACCGCCGCACGAACGCCGCGTGCTCCCCTACCACCACCTCCCGCCCCGTCCCTCCAAAGCCCCAATCCCGCTCCAGCCCCAGCCTCCGTTCCCCCCCCAATCGGAATCATACGCTCTCGCCTCGACTCCTCCCAATGGCGTCGCCGGGCACCGCCTTCTCCGCCGCCCTCGTCGCCGAGGACTTCCCCTGGGTGCGTCGCTCGTGCCGCCGGCTGAATTTGCTGCTGCTGGCCTGCTGTTGACCTGCTGCTGTGCAGGTGGAGAGCCAGGAGGAGATGGGGATGGCCCCGGACAAGTACCGCGAGGTGTTCGACCTTGCGCAGCGCGGCACGCGCGCCCTCCGGGAGCGCCGCTTCGACGAGGTACGGCTTGAGCTCGCCCCTTGCTCCGTTGCGTTACGTCCGTCCGTGCGGCGGACAGTGTGTTCCGAGTCGCGGATGTTCGCGTTTAGCTTAATGACCATGAGGGCGAGCGTCTGATCGTTTGCTTGGGCATGCTTCAGTAGTCGTAGGAGGAGTGGAATTGGCTCCGGGTTGAGTCTGGGTAGCGCAGGGTAGGCTAATTTTACCCTTGACTCCTTGAGGCGTGGAGTCCAGCTCGAGTGTACGCTGATATTTTGCTTCAGTAGATTATGTAGTGACTGCCTTTTGTTTTTTGCTTTTTTTACAACTCCACCAACGCCGATATAAATAAAATAGGCTGAAATGGCACAATGGCGATGAATTGGTTCCTTTGGTCAACGGAAAATAGATTCTCCAGCATATGCAGTGGATACCTGGTACCAGCCAGGCAGCCACTGCAACTTTGCAGACAGTTCTCAAGCCATCAACTATTGGGCCATTGCTTTCTCTGTCTCTGTCTCTGACAATATGCTTGTCAGAGTTAGCATATGCAGGCAATGTGGCGTACTGATTACTGAACCTTTTAACATATAAGTTAACATGAAAGAAATAAATTCCTTTTACTTTAACACACCTGTGACTGGAATTTTACCGCGACCCACTTGCCGATATGTCGAGACATTTTTTAATCACAAATGAGATGTGTCGCTTGGATACATAGGAAGAAAGAAATTCATTTGTGGTCTAGCATGTCCTATTTATTCAGTTTCAGCATATATGAGTCATGCAGTTGGTAGCTTGATGGATTTGACATTGATGGCTTTCTACTTTTCGCAAACCACAAAAGGAAATACACCTTTATGCATTGGCAATCATAGCGCTACAAAATATGCGAACAGTGCTCCTATTCGATCCACCTTCAACTTTTCGTGCCAGGATCTCTTTTCTCAGATTTATTAGCACATGCTCTAGACTAGACAATGCACGATTACTGTGGTAGAATGATCTAATGTCAATGAGATTACTGTGAAAGTTTATGAAGAAGATACATTCTGGCTTTGTTTTATGGTTGAAGCAATTTTTTTCTGTTCGATATTCCTTTTTTTTGTATTCTATCTGTTATACAACTTACTGACTTGAAGATTTTATTTTAGATTTTCAGTATGTTTCTGTATTATTTATACTTTTGTTTGTGATTCTGTCGAAACTTTTCACAGCCTCTCTAATTTCATTTGTAGATTCAAAAAACCTTGCTAAAAAAATTAATGTAGATTTTGTTTATTAGTTTTTATCTTTATGTTGGATAAGTTTCCATTAGTTTCTCTTTTGCATCTTTTTCTGTTTCGTTTTATTCTATTCATGACAAAATCACATAATTTTTTTATCATAGTAGCAGAAAGGCCTGCTCTGTGCTACAGTAACCCGCACTGTAGCACGGAGCTGGAACGAACTGCTCCTTGCTACAGCCAACTGCGCGTGGGAAGGAGCGGACGGAGCTGAAAAAACTGGCTCTCCCCCGCTCCGTGCTACAGGGCGCTACAGTATCTGGAGCTGAAGCAGCCGGAGCTGCACCAAACGAGCCCCTAGATATCTTTGTGGGGGTGTAACCCAAGGTTTATGGTCCTAATGATTCCCAAGGCTTCATCTAGAGGAAAGCCCAAACTAGTTAGCAAGATGGGCCTTCCAGCAATGGTGGCATATTGTGCTCTGTGTGGGCCTACTTTATGCAGTCATCACTATTCCTATTAATTACATATGTAGCATTGGAGCTAATTTTACCATTTTATGTTGATTTTTAATTGTTCTGCTTTTAGGTGATCTGCACATGTACAAATATCTTTTGTTGACCTTAATGCGTGTAATACTTGACATGATTGATTCTGTTTCAGGCAATACCCTTTTACTCTAAAGCTCTAAATTTGAGACCAGGAGATCCAATTATACTTAGCAACCGAAGTTTGGCTTTCTGTCGGTGAGTTTTCTGGCAATGCATAATTTTCCTGCCTGTATCTCTTTTATACTACTCCCTCTGTTTTTTTTATAAGGCGTACACGCATATCAAGATTCAAAATTTACAATCTTTGACATATAATTTAGCTAATATCTTTTTATTTTTATATTGTAAACTTTATAAGGTTGGATTCGTAATCAAATATACTCTACAACGGTCATAAGTTTATAACCATAAAAGATATAATATAAGATTAATGAATGGTCAAAGTGTAATTTAAAAGACCGTGCCAATTCATGTCATAACTTAAAAAAATAAACGGAGGGAGTATATAGATATGTTTGCCCTGGATTCACAATATGGTATTATGACAGGATAAGTCAACTGTTGAGGGAGAGATCAGCAGCTGACTCTGAATATCAGCCCTTGAATGGCCTTGATCCTACAACACATGCGGAGGTATGAGTACTTTACACAGTTGATGGATTCTGCTATTAATTAAGTGAATTTGCAGCACATTAGGCATTCTCTTTCTAAGAATAATCTTGCTTATATTTGATTCATTATTACAGTTAGCTCTGAAGGATGCGGAGAAGATCGTATCTATCAACAGTAGTACCCCTAGACCATATCTTCTCAAGGCATATGCGCTAATTCTGGTAACATCTTGTTACTTTTGAGCACATTATAAGATCTTAGATTCAATATTCTTTTATTAGGGCGAATACTAAATATATTTTCCCTGGATAGGATTACTCAATTTAGCCCAGTATGATTAATTTTTGGAAGAGCCTTTTATTAGCTGTGGCCATTTGGTCTTGTCACATTAAAACTTTGAGAATACATTGGATGAGTAATACCTGTACTTTGCAAAGTCCTGGTATCTTCTATTTTTCATTTGATTTCACATGACTTTAATGTTCACTTGATCCAAAAATATTAGGTGGTACATGCAATGCAAGATTAGGAACTACAAGTAGCAAATTGTCAAGTTTCAGAACACTTTGGGTGAGGGATCAGCCAAAAGAAATACAGGTTCACTATTCGAAAGAAAATCTTTAAAAACCATGGATGTAGTAATTTATGTCAGATGCCAAATTTTATGATAAATATCACCAATACCTTGGGTACAGAAAAGAAAAAAAAGACAAGTACTAGTCTGTCCACTGCTTATCAATTTTCCTGCCTACATGATTGAATTTGAGCACAGAGTTTTTCATGCGTGCGTAAGGCTATATGTAATTACTAGTACCCTTCTCAGCAATATGCCTTTCTACTATGATTTTTCTCTATCTTTTTTTTAGTATGCTCTGTTGACAGTTGAGACCATCAAGAAAACCATTCACAAGCTGTTGTTTTATTATATTGGAGTTCATTTTTCCTAGAACACTTGTTATCTAATTTGAATGAATCCTTGTTATGAAGCTGGAGCATTACCATGAGGCACGTGAGGCCCTTCTTGCTGGTCTTCAAGTTGATCCCCTCAGGTACGATTGTTGGTGCATAATGATATTCCTAATTGACTTTATTGCTTGCAGATACTGTTAAGCTAATAATAATCCTCTGGCACATTTTGTAACACCCATTTTCTATATATGCAGCCATGTCTTGCAAACCTGTCTGAGTGATCTGGATAGGAATACGAATATTGCAGCTGGGGCGTGGCGTGGAAGGTTAGATAGGACTGATGATTTTGAGTGCACATTATGCTTTAAGCTATTGTATGAACCTGTCACTACACCATGTGGGCATTCATTTTGTCGTTCTTGTCTACATCAGTCAATGGATCATGGTGAGCATACAAAATATCCACATGCCCAATTATCTGTTTGTTTAATTCTGAACTTCCTTCTATGTGATATTTTCAATAGGAAATAAGTGCCCCATGTGTCGGACAGTGCTATTTATTGGTCCAAGAACATACCCTATAAGGTAATGAAGATGTTGAAAAGTTAAACTTCTTCACTTCCATTTCGTTCAAACTTCCTTTTTCCTGATATTTCTGATGACAGTTGTGGTTAAATGCTTCAGTGTAACTTTGAGCAACATAATTCAGAGAAATTTCCCAGAAGAGTATGCTGAGAGGAGGTCAGAGCATGAGACTATGACATATGCCGGCGTTGATTTGATGCCTCTCTTTGTCATGGACGTTGTACTTCCATGCCAAAAGATGGCACTGAACATATTTGAACCTCGCTACAGACTGATGGTACAACTATCACAAAAATTAGATATACTTTTGTTAGATGCAGTTGTTGATAATATATCTTCTCTATTTATCAAGAAGATCAGAAACCTATCTGCACATGGATATCCAGCTTGCAGATATAACCTTCCAAGTTTCATGTTGAACATGTTGAAGCAGTATTTTCATCTTCAAATATTAGCATAAGTCCTAAAATTACTTAGATGTTTTCTTGAAAGCACAGAAAGTTAAGTATCAAATGTAAGACCTTTCTTTTTATCACCATTTTTAGTTGATGCATGCCTAGCCTGAAATTTATTTTTCTGTTTGATTCTGCATTCATTGGCCTTGCACCTTAATATTTATATCTGCATTAGAGCATCTCCAAAAGCCTTTCTAAAATCCACTCTCTAAATCATCATTTGGAGAGTCATTTAAGTAAAAATCGTTTTTTATATCTTTATACTCTCCAACAGTTTTTCTATATGTTGTGCGCAATCTAGAGAGTCATCCTCGCTCTACATCTTTGGCTAGCGAGAAATCCGGAATAGAGTATATCTATATTTGAATATCCAATTGAAGAGGCTATTGGAGAGTGTTTTTTTCACCAAAATCTATATTCCTGTAAGTTAGGAAAAAATATAAAAAGTCTCTTGGAGATGCTCTTATATGCTTTTCATTTGAAATAGGTACGGAGGATAATGGAAGGGAACCATCGAATGGGAATGGTTAGGAACTAATACCAAAGCACTGCTTTATTTATTTTGAAAGAGTTATTTCACTCATTATTGACTTGAGTACTGTAGGTTGCTATTGATTCGGCGACGGGCACTGTAGCTGATTGTGGCTGTGAGGTGGAAATTTTGGAGTGAGTTCAGTCTTTTAATATTTTCCTTCAAATTTCTGACAATATTTTTGAGTTTTATTTTTGAAATGTGCAAATAAATTTCTAGGTGTGAACCACTTCCAGATGGGCGTTTTTATTTGGAGGTAAGTATATTACCAGGTTCTAAAACAACAGTGTTCTTACATTCTGTATTAGTTTTCAAACCACTTTCTGTTGGGCAAGTTGTGCAATCTGCATCCCTGTGTGGTTGTGAGCCTAAAGATCCTTGATTGGTGTTGTTGCAGAAATCAAATATTATATTTCTTAGTTGAAATTAAATACCTGTCTAAACCGATTTTGTCATATGTGCTTTTAGATTCAACCTTGTTTCAGAACTTAGATGGAACATTGCGAGAAATATTTTTCAAATATTTATGGAACACTTTTCTTTGTTTTGCATACCAAGTTCTTAGTTGAAAGAAGTTTCTTGTACTGAGGAGAACAGAAGAAAGTATCTTTTTGGTCAACTGCAACAAGAGTGCCTTTCATTTTATTTTTCTCGAACACGCAGGAGAGCTGAGTATCTTTGTATTAAGAGAGAAAGAGTGGTCCCATTACAAAAACACAGCCTCTCACCTTGGACCAGGACGAGAGGTGGAAAAGTGATCATGGGATGATCTTACAGAAAAGTAACAAGAGAGACCTGACCCTACTAACACATACTCTAGACCACAATTTTCGCTAGGTCCAGGGCGGTCAGGCCCCTGGCCCCGGCCAGCTGCCACAAATGAGCTTCATCTTTGAAGGTCCGAATGGCTTCCTGAATGCAGGGGCCAGAACCATCAAAGGCACAAGCATTGCGATGCTTCCAAATGATCCATGACCCCAGAATGATCAAAGAGTTAAAGCCCTTCTTCTGCTCTTTCTGCACTCTCCTCAAGGACTTGCCCCACCACTCTGAAAAGGATGTAACTCTTTGGCTAGGCACCAAAGTGGATAGATTTAGTGGATGCAGAATGTTGTACCAAAATTGTCTTGTAAAAACACATATAGTTAGTAAATTTTGAGCCGTCTCGTCCTCCTGGTTTCAAAGGGTGCACTGTTCCATGTGTAGGCAGTCTGCTGTCCAACAACGGTTGCGAATGACCAACCAAAGAAACTTCTTACATTTTCCTGGAGCCCAAGACTGCCTTTCATAGTATCACTCCTCTCTAGTTTCGTCTGCCTTTTCCTTCATTCATTCTTTCTTTCTTTCTTTTTCTACAACCACCATTGTTTAGTGCAAAGTAGTTTAATCCAGCATAGGTTTTATGCTTTTTTATATTGAACCAGTATAACAAATTAAATTGTCAAATTATGAATTTATTTTCAGAGGGCGAAAATAATATTTTTTGTCATAGGTGGAAGGCTCACGTCGGTTTCGTATCTTAAGATCATGGGATCAAGATGGGTGAGTTCGGCATGCTTCGCTACAGAATCTATCTGGGAGGGAATGATAGATCAGCATTTTTCGTAAAATTCTTACTTTTGATTTTTAAATTGTAGATATAGAGTTGCTGAAGTTGAATGGTTGCAAGATATACCCCTGCCAGAAGGATCACAAGAAAGAAGAGAAGTAAAGTCTTCATACCTTTTTATGCTTTTGTTTAACTCCGATAATAGTTATGTCCAAATGCATCCAATATTTTTATTAGTATATCCAGTTGAATTTTTTATAGTACAGTATGCACTTGCACATCTCACATCTGCTATTTACTTTCCTGATCAAATTGAGATTCAGTTAGGTTTGGCAAATTGATAAACTATAGCGTGTTAATATAGCTTTTAAAACTGAATGAAATGGACAATTGGAACATATATATAATTCTTCATCATCTGATCGGCTATGGAACAATAGAGCTTTGAATCAGTGAAAGTTCAGTTGAACCAATGGTTGAAAAGACGCGGTTAATGCTATGTGGGGCTGCACTAGCATGGCCAAAGCTGAGTAGGACAATCAAATTAGTGCTTGCCATTTGCTTTTGAGTCAAGTCACTAGACAGGATTAGTTTGCTAGGATAAGAACTTTCATTAATTAATCTGTTAAGGCTTGTTGCAGCCAGCCATCTCGCATTGATGAATAAAAGAAAGCAAGATTTATCCCTTATCTCCTCTGTCACTCCATGCCCTTCACCTGCCTCCACCACAGCTCTGGGAAGACAAGGCTACAAGCCTGTCATAAGAGTGTTATATCACAGTATCACACCAAGATAGTATGCTGTCTCCGTCACTTGTCTTTATTGAGGCTGTAAGTCTATCGTTTAATTATTTGCAGCTAATCGAAATGGCCAATGGAGCTTCGGAGCTGGCCAAAGCATACATTAGGCGTGCTAGAGAAACCGTACGGACTGGTATGGTCATTTTCAGTTTTTCAAGTACTTTACATATTGAGTTAGTTATTCTATACAGTCGAAACCATATAGTTTTAGAGTGTCCGGTGAAGGCAGGCTCTCATCTCCATTCACAATGTGTGTGGCATGCACAGCTAAGCAAAAAAAAAAAAAAAAAAAAACAAAAAAAACATATTCTTTTAGAAATGGTTAGAGAAAAGTCTTGTGTGCATATTTCAGTATGATGCATGAACCATTGGCTGCTTAAATTGGTTCTGGAACAACAAAGTAAATAAAACTCAAATTACATAGTAACATAGTATTGTATGATTCAATTTGGAGCCTTGGGCTGCCAAAGTTCGGTCATGTCGACTGTATTTGGACACGGAAAATCTAGAACCAATCACCAATCAAGCCCATAAGATTAGCTGGTGTCTATTGGGAGTTTGGGACCAGGATTAGTTGGAATGTTTGGGATGCTAATATTTTGGGATTATCTGTGTTATGGCAAGTGGGCCTGGCCGCAGGCCTAGGCCCATGAGTACTGTAGCTCGTGAACAGTGCCAAAGGGGAATAAGATTGGTTTGTTAGCAGTTCAGTAGAGATAAGTTGTTAGAGAGATAAGGTTATTTAGATTAGATTGGGTTTGTTAGGTAGCTGGCTATATAAGCATAGCCACACCATCCATTGTAATCAAGCAAGAAGAACCCTAAAGTAGTCAGATCCTCCAGAGGGAGGGCGACGAATAGGATCTTCGTGCTATCCCTAGTTATTCCATAACATTCTGCTTCTGTACAGCGTTTTATTTTAACATTCACTGAATGCAGCAAGGCGAACAAGACATCTAGATCCTGAGAGCATGCCTGGACCACAGGATCCTGAAAAATTTAGCTTCTGGGTATGCAGCATGTCCTATTTCACTAAATCTATAACAACACTGTTGGTTCTATGATTAATTTTTTGTTACTTTTTGCAGCTAGTCAACTTGATAAGTTTAAGGCCCTCGGATAGATTAGATCTATTACGCCTCCATGACACTCGAGAGGTAAGCTCTTAGGGCCAGCTTATGTTTTTATGGCAGAAACCAGGTTTTAAGTTTGCGTTGTTGCCTTTGCAGAGAATTTCTACTAGCATCAGGTTGCTGAGTGATGCTGAACAAGGTTGTCGTGTACAGTAACAGAACTATAGCACAAGAATTGTTTCCACAGGCCAATTCATTCATCTAAGGGTATATACTGAGAAGCTCCTATGTACATCGTACAGTATAGATTTCTCATATTTGTTAATTAATTGATTCTGTACGGTACAATTTCCTCATGTACTAACTGTCGAAAAAAAAGGTATATCATAACTTCCTTATTCTTGTATCACCTTACTCATGTGTCAATCTGTTCCACGAAATTCCATTTGAGAATTTTGGTTACAGGGAATGTGTCCGAACGTTCTTCAGGGACTGAGTTGGAACTTAGGGAGTCTGTATGCTACTGTTGGTACTTTTGCTAGGTTTTCACGGAGAATGCATTTTGCCTGGTTCATCTTGCATACAATGATGTAATGCCTTGTCTTGAATTAGGACCGTTGCGGCCAAAAATAGCCATGCACGGATGCACCTATCCCCAGCCGGAAGGATTTATGGTCAGAGATATGGTACTACAGTCTACAGGTACAGATAGCAGAGTTGCTGTATGCAAATAGTGGCTAAATACAAACGGTTGCTGCAAAATAGGGACAAGGCAGATTGCCAAGTTCTTGCTCTGCTCTATCATGGAGAGGAGATGGTTATCAGCTCAGGCGTGTGACCGTGTGAGTGTGACTGGAATAAAGTTTTAGTTCGATGTTCCTCTGGATGTTGGATGGTGGTTGGCGACACGGCCATAGGAGGCCATCAACCCGGGTCTCTGCTTTCCCGTGCAATTCATACTTTGTGGATACTAGTACTTGACAGTTGGTCTCTGAATAGCAATGCATTTCGGATTTTCCAAAGTTGCAAATATTTATCTGTCGAACTGCATGTATCGTCTGAACCAGTGCTACGGTCAATGCAGCAAAGTAAGTTCCATATTTGATATCTCATATTTTTCCCCTTTTACCCACACTCAGTGTTAGCCTTTGAGAATTATATGGACTTCCCCAACAGATTATTATAATTATAAAAAACTTTTTACAATGGTTGAAACAAAGAAGCACATCTATCAGGCTGAATCCGATGGTTGAAACATAAGAAGTACTAAGAGATACCTTGAAAAAGGTACCAAACACGTGGGATTGGGATTGGTACGTGGGACCTATACCAAAATACTAATTATAAAGTGTTGAAACATACCCTTCCACATTGTTGAATATGCAAAGGAGCGGATCGAGATTTTGTTTTATGAGCACCTAAAAGTGGAGTTTCTTTTCTCGCATACTACAAATTGTTTATTTACATCCTCAAATTGTTGAATAATATATTTTCATAAATGAATCTAGTATTTAAAATGTTGAGTGTTTACTATACTTCGTTTTAAGAATTATTATCTTTGTCATGGAATTGCTCCTCTAGCATCTATATAGGGCCCAACAAAAGAAGGCCTACGAGCCCATTCAAAACTTTTAGGGGGTGTTTATTCATGAAACTTGCGAAACTAGTTTGTAAACTTACAACCTTGGAACTAAACACCTCCTTTAACTAGTTTACAAAGTTGCAAAAGTAATGCATTGAAAAACGTGCCCCTCTCTCGTGACACGCTTCCCAATGCAACTTTGCCAACTTTATAAACTTTGACACTTTTGTAAACTAGTTTTCAAAGTTTGCCAACTTTCACAAAGTAAACACCCCCTTAGTCCGATGGCTTGAGTCTTTGAGATAACAGTTTCCCCAGTCTTCAATTGACTGAAGACAAGTACTCGTACACAACAAACACTGCACACGGTATCAAAAAACAAACAAACAACGCCCTCCACGGTGACCCGACTGTGATGGCGCGTCCAGTGTAGACCGAGAGAGAGAGATCCGAGTGCTCCAGAGGCTCCCCGTGCACCGGTCAATGTGCAGCCGTTGGATGCATTCTGGATGGTGTAGATCGTGCACTGTTTAGACTGCGGTCAATTCACAGAAAAATAATGGTAATATGCAAAATGTGCGTTCATATCTGGTGCTCGATATGATCCGCGTCATCCGAACTTCCGAAACGCATCCAACAGTTGTGTTGACGATCAAAATTGCCACAGCAAGAGTCGGTGCAAGAAGCAAAACGAAGGATTGGCGCAAAGAAGGAAAATCCGAGCCCAAACCGGCCTGACCGGTTTGGGGAACCTGGCACAGCAAGAGTCGGTGCAAGAAGCAAGACGAATGATTGGCGCAAAGAAGGAAAATCCGAGCCCAAACCGGTCTGACCGGTTTGGGGAACCGGTCAGACCGGTTTTCTCTTGTAATTCGACTAGGTTAGGACTCTTTTGTAGATCTGAGTTGTAATAGGACTCTACTTACGGGACAAGCCCTACCCTCCCTATAAATATAAAGGGATTCGGCCGATTGAAGGTATCACAATCGATCAAATCAATCTATCTTTTATCGTATTTACTTTTCTTCCTCGTTACCCTACTTTTCCAACCCCATGTGCTGTTCTTCTCCTGTCTCCATGGCATGAGAGGGCGCCCTAGCTGGCCTGCCGAGTCTAGGGCAACCCAAGGCGCGCTTGCCCTGACGGGGTCCCTCCCGGGCGAGCGTTCTTTGGACTCTCGCCGAGCTCCCGGCGAGAACCGGTCTGACCGGTTACCAGAACCGGTCTGACCGGTCTGGTCAGAGGCGCTGCAAGGAGCTCCTCTACGTGTGCGAGTATTTGGCGCGGCACATTTTTGCGTCAACATACTTTTTGGCGACTCCGCTGGGGACGAGAATCTGGCTATCTTGGCCGATCCGTCAAGCCCTAGCAATATGGTGACACTTGAAGGATTACCTGAAGATCTACTCGATGGCATCAAGAAAACAATGCATCCGTACTGTTATCAAGTAACGGAACACGGCGTCATCATGATGAATATAGCTGTCGTCAACGTGCTCAGGACGTATGATCTACCAAGGCATAGTAAGTTCACAGCAAATTTTATAAGTGGTTTGCTTAGATTTGTGGATGACTTACTTAATAGGAAAAATAGTGTAGATCTGATTCCTGTCGATCAAGAGTCGGTTCTTGAGAAGCCGACTACTGTTATGCCTAATCCTTGCAATAATTTGCCAAATTGTGATGTTATTGGTCAAGAAACAAGTCGGCCGTCTATAGCTGAAATTGTTGACCCAAAATCCCCTACCAACAGCATGGATACTGCATCTAGTACTTCAACGCTCAGGGGGCAACAAAACAAAGGCAAAGGTGCCGGTTGCACCGCAACTGGTCTGACCGGTTTACAAACCGGTCTAACCGCTTCACCCAGGACTTTGCAAAGTAAATCTAAACCAAAGATGGTTAAGCCCAAAAAACCTGAGATTGGTGTTTGGAAAACAATTGAATCCAAAGATCGTAACAAGCATCAAAGAGAAAAGCCGAAGTCTAATGAAAAACTTCAGGTTAACTCTCAAACATAAAAGAATGTCAACGGTGCTGTTCGACCTAAAAATTCCAAACACTCAAAATCTTCTCCAAGAGAGAAGTTTTGTAATCAGAATCGGCAAAGGAATACTTTTCCTGCATCAATGCCGTTTCCGTCACATGGATCACCTACATCTATGCCATTGGGATTTTATTGCAGTATGCCTTACTCTTATCCTCCATAGTCTTATAATCCATATATGTCATCTCTTCCTAGATATTTTTATCCAGATCACATTATATATAGAGAACTGACAATTAGTGAATCACCATCTATGCATAATGACCATTTTGATCAAAAGAATCGCTCCACGTACAAAAATAAGCGTAAGGTGATCAAGCAAGTCTATCGTGTCAAAAAGGATGGTAGATTAAATCAAAATTCAGATTTGACACTAGACATAGAAAAGCCGAATATTGAAGAATCATCGGCTAGTTCTACTGGTCAGATTGTCCCAATGAAGAACCTGTTTCAAACAATATAGCTGAGCAACAATCAAGTTCGGCTGGGGGGCACGATGACCCCAAAGTGACTGGTTCTAAAGGAACCGGTCTAACCGGTTCTCCAACCGGTCTGACCGGTTGTGCTAGAAGTTCTGGTAGAACCGAGAGTGTTGCATCGAAGAATAAGGCGGTGAAGAAGAAGCCAAGCTTTGATGAATTGTTACATAAATATCAAAAAATAGCCGAGCAAAAGCAAAATCGGTTAGAAGTTCATCAAAGGAGAAGCTCTTCATCACCACGAGCAAATAAGCATCAACGGTCATCACATTGGTCTTCATCATTTATTCCGTCGATGCATGTGCCATGGAGTACATATTCAGAAATATCTAATCACAATCCATGGTTTTGGTATAATCCTTGGTTCTCGTCCTATGATTATCAATATTATGCTTATGCCTTACCAAGGAGCTCTAATTGTTCATCATGGCTGCACGAAGGTTTTAGTTATTAGATATTCTGTTTAAAGCCGAAATAGTAGTTTCATACATATTACTTGTTAGGATTTTGTTTCGGTTATAATAGCATCCATGAAGAACTTAGAGATCATAGTATGGGCGATGTATTGTTTATCATCGTTTTTAGACAATTTTGATCATTAAGAATGTTTTCTGGCACGCAAGCTTTGCCATAAAACAGGGGGCATATGTTGACGATCAAAATTGGCACAGCAAGAGTCGGTGCAAGAAGCAAGACGAAGGATTGGCGCAAAGAAGGAAAATCCGAGCCCAAATCGGTCAGACCGGTTTGGGGAACCGGTCAGACCGGTTTCCTCTTGTAATTCGACTAGGTTAGGACTCTTTTGTAGATCTGAGTTGTAATAGGACTCTACTTGCGGGACAAGCCCTACCCTCCCTATAAATATAAAGGGATTCGGCCGATTGAAGGTATCACAATCGATCAAATCAATCTATCTTTTATCGTATTTACTTTTCTTCCTCGTTACCCTACTTTTCCAACCCCATGTGCTGTTCTTCTCCTGTCTCCATGGCATGAGAGGGCGCCCTAGCTGGCCTGCCGAGCCTAGGGCAACCCAAGGCGCGCTTGCCCTGACGGGGTCCCTCCCGGGCGAGCGTTCTTTGGACTCTCGCCGAGCTCCCGGCGAGAACCGGTCTGACCGGTCTGGTCAGAGGCGCTGCAAAGAGCTCCTCTGCGTGTGCGAGTATTTGGCGCGGCACGTTTTCGCGTCAACAAGTTGCACATTCACCGGTGCCGGACTGCCGGTGCATGACAGAAGCGGGGTGTTTGAACTAAACATGAGCTAACTAGGAGGACTAAATATAAGCTAATTAAAGGGACTAAGAGCATCTCCAGCAGTCCCTCAATAAATATTTCCCAATAATCACCTAATGGGGATGTCCCAATATATTTTCATGATTATTGGGAGAGTTGTTTTTGCAGTTCCCCAATAAGCTTGTCCCAATCCAATTACCGTATTGGGAGAGTCACAACCCCCTCTATTTGGGAGAGTTGGGGTAAATTATTGGTTTGTCCCAATAATTATTGAGAAAAGGAAAAGACAAAGGGGATCTGTTGGAGCACTAATTTCCCAATAACTCTTCCAATATGGTAGTTGGATTGGGGATTGAGAGACTGCTGGAGATGCTCTAAATAGGAGCTAAAAGCTAATTGTATAAGTCATCATGGCTAATTGATAAGTACAACCCATTAATAATTATTAGCCCATAATTAGCTGATGTTATACTACAATAAATATAGTCTAATCATAGGTTAATTAGGACTAACAGGTTGTACTCACTAATTAGCCATGACTTATATAGTTAGTTTTGAAACTAGCTTAGATCTAGTCCTCTTAATTACATCTTCTATTTTGATAATAGGCTAATAGACTTTTGGGATCACGCCTTTCCTCTTTATTTATACTTATGCTATGATTTTATTTCATGAGTATGAATCTCTGCCTTTTCAATTGATCTGCATGCAGACTCACTAGAATACAAACTTATTAGAATGAGTTTACTTTCATACTCCCTCCGTTCCTAAATATAAGAATGTTTAGATATCTAACAAAGAGCTGGCTCGGCCATTAACTGTGTCAATGAAATCAAGAGTTGACCAACCGGGAGCTTATAGCCCTGTTTGAAACGGTTTAAATTCTGGTTATGGTCAAAATAAGCTGAAACTATTAGTCAAACGGTATACTTTTTTACAGCCTTCCCTGCCGCGCTTCTCCCCACCACTGTCATTTGTACTAAAACGCAGAAGCTGGGTTAGACCCGCTTATCAAATAAGCGGTTTTTCCAAGTTTGTGCAGCTTATCTGAGAAGCGCTTCTGTCGACAGCGGTTCCAAACATGACCAAAGTTTACTTATTTAGATTGTAGCTAAAATTTAAACAATATCTTACCAGTTACCCGGCTAAACTTTACTTGGTGGGATCCAATGGTCAGAGACGGATGGAGTATAGATTAAGCTCTTACATAATTTTCTTGAAATTGTAATAGAAAATAGAGCCACATTTTTGTTTGCGACGATGACTCCATATTTGAACAAACTGGATTTGCTATAAATTTTATCGTTCCAAGACATAGAAATACCCACGGTATGTCAACTACCCACCCTTCAACTGATTACACAGTTAATTTATGGGTTTTTTTTTCTCGAACACATATTAAGAAGATAAAAAGAGTAGAGAACTCCTACAAAAAAGAAGACTCACAACCAGCTTTCAAAAACTTTGCAAACTTTCCTGCCAATTGCGTTTTGAAAAGAAATGCGAAATCTTGTGTGGGATGGGAGATAAAGAAGGGCAGAGATGAGAGCTTTTTTCCTTCCTCTGATCTGTATGGGCAGTTTGGGGAAGGCAAGGCTGCATTCAGGCCCTGTTTAGTTCACCCTAAAACGCAAAAAGTTTTCACCTAGAGAACCGTATCAGTTTATTTTTTTTCTCTGTACACACGATCCAATGCATAAACACTATGCTTAACGGGTGCATCTAAACACCTCTCGGTAGAGCAGCTGCTCCTATGCTACTGTGGGGGGCAACGATTCCATTCAATGCAGAGAAGCGAGTTTTTATATGCGCACCAATGAGCAATGGTCCCTCTCTTCTTCTTGAATCTTGACTCTCCCTCCCCTCCCTCTCTCTCACACACAGTCACACACACCACACATCTCATAACATGGGAATTTTCACCTTTCGGTGCAACCTCCATGGCTTGCTCTGTTCTTCAAGTCAAAGACCAGACAGGTGGGTGAATTTTAGGAAGTTTGGTCTGTACACTGTGCGGCTCGTGGATGCCTTTGAAAAAGAGGACTTCAAGTAGATTACCATTGCCTTCGTGGAACTCTTATTCTAACGTAATTTTGCCATTAGAGCAAGCCAAATTATGGACTTTTATGGCTCAGCCGGGCTCTTATTCAGCTCTGCACCAATAGAAAAAGACAGTCAACACACAACCGACGGCTTTGGCAAACTAGCGCAGCGACGAGATGTCGAGACTCGAGACGAGCAGTACTGCACCTTTGTGCATGCAGCACTGCTGAGTAGCCTCATTTTAGGCCCTGTTTAGTTCGGTGAAAGTTACAAAAAAAAGTGGTAATTTTTTTCACACTGACAACCGTGCATCCTCTCACAAAATACGTTTTCCAATAGTAATTTTGTTTCCAAACTTTTTTAAACTTTCCCAACTAAACAGCCCTTAATTACAAGGTTTGGCCCGCGAGAGCGAAAAGATTCTCAGCAAATCCCTAGGTGGCTTCAGTACATTGATGGAGATGGGCTAATCTATGAGCTGACTCTAATGCCTACCAGGCAAGGTAGAATCGTAGAAGGGGGCAGCGGCAGCTGGCGCACAACTGCACAAGCAAGGGGGTCAAGCTCAAGAAAAGTGAGAAGAAAAGAACCTTACCAAAGAGAATTTCATCATTCGATCGCCACGCACCTTTCCTTTTCTTTGTAAAAGGTTTGGAGAAGACAAGGAAAAGGGGACGCAGTCTTTGTACCGAAAATTTACTTCCCCATCTTTAATTTAGTTTGTTCTACAACGTGTGCACAGTAACCATGTTATCCTTTTTTTAAAAAAAAATCAAACATTCAAGTTTTGACTATCAACTACTCTCTTCGTTTCAAATTGCAAGTCATTCTAACTTTCTTGGAGAGTCAAACCATTTTAACTTTTACCAAAACTATAGAGAGCATTGCAAACATTTATGACATCGAATAGACATATTATAAAAATATATTTAATTAAGTATCTAATGGTACTTATTTAGTATTACAAAATGTTAATACTTTATTGTATAAACTTAATCAAACTTGAGATACTTTGACTTTTTCAAGAAAGTTAGAATGACTTACAATTTGGAATGGAAGGCGTATTATCAACTATCAATATGGAGAAGTCTATCTAGATTAACCACATTTTTCATGTAAATCTCATTTATAAAAACGTGATCACAAAATGGAGGGAATATGATTGAGTAAAATAGCTAATGTAGAAAGTGCCAAACACATATTTTAGTTTTGTAAAACGACAAATTGTTTCTAGAAATTATAAACCTTTTTATTTAAATTATTCAATGCAGATTTGTTTCTGTTATATGAAGAGATGCGAGCGCGCAATCCAAACTTCACATTAGCATGGGTATGAAATGGTGACAAATAGTGCTCTCATAACCTATCTTATCTTATATATCTATATAGTTCATACCCACTAATAGCCCACCATCCTTAAAGCTCTTCATGCAAGCTATCCACATCATCACATACTAAGTGGAAACCACCATCTCTTCATGCAAACTATCCACATCATCACCCACTTAGTGGAAAGTTGTCCACGTCATTTATCACTATTATATCATCCCACTAAATTATGAAATTACAATTTTCAATCTCATAGCAAAGGTGTTTCCTGCACTCCCGCAGCAACGCTCTTATATATCTATATAGTTCATACCCACTAATAGCCCACAATCATTAAAGCTCTTCATGCAAGCTATCCACATCATCACCCACTAAGTGGAAACCACCATCTCTTCATGCAAACTATCCACATCATCACCCACTAAGTGAAAAGTTGTCCACGTCATTTACCACTATTATATCATCCCACTAAATTATAAAATTACAATTTTCAATCTCATAGCAAAGGTGTTTCCTGCACTCCCGCAGCAACGCGCGGTGAATTCATCTAGCACTCAAATTTTCTCTTGTCCCAAATCTAAATTACCAATAAAGAAAAAAGTTTAATCTCACCACTCGTTTCCCTATCCCATCTCTTATTTCCAAGAGTCCAAACATCACATTAAGTGGAGCGTTGATATAAAACGTGGAACTGACACACGAATAACAAAAATATAGACAAGAAAATATTTCAAGAGGTTTTCCTCATATTAGGTTTTCTCGAGACTAAATATGGTTTCAACCATTTTAAAGGATTTAAGGATAGTTGATTTTTTTTTGTTTCAAAGAGCACAAAAAAAATTAGATCCTCAAAGTACATGAGAGGTTGCACTTGCCCAAAGCATCTTGAAGATTGCGCGTGTTTAGTCGCTAGCCAGTTTTCAGTTTTTAGGATCTGCGATTTATACTCTTTTCCAGTCGAAGCGTTGGAGCTTAGCCGTAGACTCTCCGTTCTGTTTGAAAGCTGCCGTGGTCTTGTGTTGTGTTGTTTTTGTTTTTCTAGAGTGTGCTATCATTCTCTTTTTTTTCTTATATGCTATATGTTGTACCTGTAAATTCCCTTTTTTTAATAAAATATTTGCAAGCACGTTTTTTTTTAAAGTACACGAGTGAGAGAGGAGGAGGGAGCCCGTAGAGCGGGTAGAGTCATGTCTTCAGTGCAGCCATAAATTATCCCCTCTCCCACATTGAGAATTTGGGAAGACGGGGCAGCGGGAGGTGCAGCGGGAGCGCAGCGGCAATGCAGAAAGGAGGAAGAAACTTTTAAAGCGGCAGCGGGCAAGGGAGGGAGAGAGGGGCTGAGCATGGATGGCACGCCACAAGCTCAGCCTGCTCAGGCACCAGGGCACAGTCACGGCCACAGCGTTGCCGTGCTCAGCGTTGCCGGAGAGCTGTAGATGCTCGTCTCCTCCCCTTCCCTCGGCTTCTCTCCTGTCCCCCACCTCTGCGCCTGCCAGCCCATTAATACCTCACCTCTCTCTCCTCTCTCCAGAGTCCAGGCAGAGGCAGGCAAGCCATCCCCTTCCGCCCCACTCTTCCCCTCTCCAGCTTCCTCCTTTTTGCCCCCCTACCTTCCAACCATCCAAGAAACCCCCACAAAACCAGCCCACGCCGCGCCACGCCAAAAGGAACCCAAGAACCTGCGATCCTGCTGCCGCGGAAGAAGCTGCGTAGCAGTACAAGTACGAACGAATTGGATTGGGTCGGTTTTCGCTTCTGCTGCCCGGTGGTGCTGCTTGGCCATGGAGGGGGAGGCGGTGGTGGTAGCCAAGAACGAGAGGAAGGTGGGATGCGGCGGCGGAGGGGTTAGCAATGGCGGCGGCGGCGGCGCCAACGGGAGGAGCAGGTGGAAGGGCGGCGGTGGCGGCGCCAGGCAGCACCCGATCACCCAGGCCTACCCGGCGCTCCTGCCGCTGCCGATACACGCCGCCCACCCGCGTCGCAACGGCGCCGTCGCGCTGCCGTTGCCGCCGCCCGTGCTGGTCTACCTGCACCAGCCGCCGCCGCCGCCGCTGTTCCCCAAGGCGGCGGCGTGCTACGGGAAGCCCAACGGCGCCCCGCCGCAGAGGGGGCCCGCGTGGAGATCGAGGAAGCCGCCGCCGCCGCCGCACGCCGTCACCGCCGCGCTGCTGCCGCTCCCGCACGGTAAAGCGCTCTCCTTTCCTCCTTTCCTTGGTTGATTACTCCCCGTCCTGGTCCTGGCTACACCAGTCTCAACGTGTGTTTTTATATGCTTAATGCTACTACTTGTTAGTGCTGTTGCTTTCTTGATCAATGTGTGCTACTGTCTGTAGCTCTCATCTTTTTTCACCCTTCTGATGGTGATAGTACTTACTACTTAGATGGTATCAAAGAATATAGTTTTTTCTCTACGTTTGGTGCTCGGCAACATATCAGGTGCAAACTAACCTCTTCGTGCAAACCGTGCAAACTCTAATAT
>CM014278.1:95596927-95607305 GCA_004135705.1 Alloteropsis semialata | reverse complement strand
GGATTCTTGTCCTGAAGAAAACTTTAAGCAAGTCATTTGCCATGAAGTATTTAGGATAGGAAAAACAAGTACTTGGAATGAAAATCTCCCATGATAGATCAAAGGAGAAGGTTTGGCTCTCACAAAAAGAATGTATTGAGAAGGTACTTGAAAGATTTAATATGCAAAATGCAAAACCAATTTTCTCTCCACTTGCAGGACACCACAAGTTGAGTATCAATGTCTCACAAGCAAGAGAAGAAAGAAATGATAATGAAAGTACCTTACCAATATGCTCTGGACAGTATGATGCATGCCATGGTTTGCACTAGTAGGCCTAATATTGCCTATGCAGTTGGAGTTGTCAGTCGGTTCATGATCAATCTAGGAGATGCACATTGGGATGCAGTAAAATGGATTCTCGAATATCTCAGATGCACTTCTAAGTTATGCTAATGCTTTGGAAATGGTGACCTGTATTGCAGAGTTATACAGATGCAGATTATGCTGGAGATAAGACTCAAGGAAGTCCACATCGGTATATTTGGTGACATCTGTAGGGGGAGCAGTGTCACGACAATCAAGGCTGCAGAAGTGCATTTATTTATCAACAACAGAAGCTGAATATATAGGAGCAGCTAAAGCTTGCAAGGAAGTGTTGTGGATGAAAAACTTCTTGCAAGAGTTGGGCCATAAGCAAGAGAAGTACAATCTATTTTGTGACAACCAAAGTGTCATTTATCTTGCCAAGAATTCAAGCCGTTACTTGGGGTGCACACTGGTTTCTTGGGGTGGATAAGAAACTTAGGTACAAAATTTTGGTAGGAGCTTGCACTTTATGTTGGGCAATTTGGATATGTAGAAATAATGTGGTTTTTAACAATACAAGAGCTTTTACTCCTATGCAGATGATCTTCAGAGGTACACACTGGATGCGGTTCTGGTCACTCTTGCAAAAGGAGGAGGAGCGCCCCCAAATTATTTGGGGATATCGTATGCTTGAGATCACGTCGATGGAGATTTTTGCTAGCAATGTCTGGTGTTTTAGTAATAGACTTCCTTTTGTTTAAGTCTATGGCATCGAGTACTTTTTTTTCCCTCCCTTTTCGTTTAAATTTGTGGTCGTTGATGTAATAATGAACAACTACATGCACCAATCGATGCAGAGGCTGGAATATTGAAATATATTCTCAATTCTAAAAAAGAATTCAAGCCGTCATTTTCAGACCAAGCACATTGAGGTGTGGTACCATTGGATTCAAGAAATAATGAATTCCAAGTTGTTACATCTTGAGAAAATCCATACTAATCTGAATGGTGCGGATATAATGACCAAAATTCTACCAAAAGATAAGTTGCAAGTGTGCAGCGAGGTAGCGGGCATGATGGTCCCCCTCCTGAGTTGGAGGGGAGATATGTTGGGAAATCCTCCTCGTTACGTGGGCAGTGAGGAGAGTAATTAAACTCCTAGTGAGCAGCCCCACATGTAAGGGAGATAGCCAAGTGTGGACTAACATTGGGTACATTTAGCACAATGTGTGCAGCCTTCCAGGGTTAAAAAAAGAAGCCTTGGAACCAGAGAGAAGGAAACCCACGAAAATTAAGAATAGAGCCACCACAAGGAGAAGATAGAAGAGAGGGAGAAGAAGGTCTCTAATCTGTTGCTCCACCACTCTTGGTGAGGTCCTTATGTATCTCAACTCTGTATGCCAAAATCTTGATGTTGTTGTCCAAGATGAGAAATCTTGATATATGAGAGCGTCTAGTGCTATCTAGTGAGGAGTTTGTTGTAATCCCACAAGCATATAGTGAAAGAAGATTTGGCTGACTTGGTCCCATGGTTTTTTCCCGATTTGGGGGATTTCTACGTTAAATCTGGTGTATTTTGGTTGATGTGGTGCTGCTGTGATTGTTCCTTCATATATTTTTTTAGAAAATAGAATTACATTACGGACTCTGCAGTAATGCACACAGCCTTCCGGCCTCTGCATGACTGCACACAGCCTTGTTTACTACAAACATCTAAGAAAATATCTTAAAAAACTTTAGTACATGAAAATCAGTACTAAAGACCGCCTAGTCCAAAATCTATTGAGGTCACTTGTAGCCATCATGAATGCCGATCTCCTATCTCCGGTCATCATTGAGTAGGGAATGAGACATACAATCTTGTCGTCGCTCCCCGGCGGTCTTCTCCAACGGATCGGCAACCAAGAATCTGATCACCTCCGCTTTGATTTGCCAAGCAAAAACAAATCCAGCCAACACCGGTCGCCACCTCATGGACCATGCATTGGCTGTTATCTAAGCATTGAAGTGACCTCGAAAGAAATCTGTTGGACGTAGATGGCGACAAAGATGGGGCCAGACGATGGAGCCGAGGTCGCCATGACAACGCCTCCAAGGAGGAAATCAGCACCCGCAGGCGTTGTCATTGTCGCTGGTCGGGAGCCAGGGTGTGCTTTCGCTGGCGACTCCAATCATCCATCACTCGGGCTCCGGTGGAGACGACGCCGAAGGCGCCATCGATGAGGCGTTAGCAGCACCTGCGCCACCTGGTTGGAGGCGCAGCTGAAAGGCGTCTCAGACGGAGCCGTCGTGCCACAGCAGGCTCATCTGCTGCTGCTCGGCGACGTCCCGCCGATGCCCATCGCGCACACCTCCCCCCACCTTGTGGCCGCCGTTGAGCGGCGCCTCCTCAAGGCAGCCTCCATGCCGCCGCCGGCCATCCACGCGTAGCACAACCACGAGCGAGCCCGCCGCCACTTCCACGCGAAGAACCGACGGCCGAGCCGCCGCCGCCACAAAGGGCCCTGGCCGGGTCCGGGCAGTAGGACGCCGGATCCATCTTCCCCGGCGCGGATCCATCTCGTCACCACCGGATCCGTCCTCCCCGCCACACCATCCAGCGCGGATATGGGAGAGGGGTCGACGACCGAGCAATATGTGATGCATATGTTGCCTTTCGTGAATAGATTAATATCTTAGGCTGATTTTCAGATCTTGCTAAAATTAGCTACTTTCACTGTCACTGACCTGTTGCGTTAGCCTGGTCCTTCCCAACACCCCGTGACCATGACAAGCACGTGCACCGCTGTCATGATCACCGCGATAAGCACGTGCACCGCTATCATTATCACCGCGATAACGACCACCGCGGTGGGGTCCAACTCGTTGATGGCTGGGTCGGCTTGGTCGTGCGTCTCCTGGCGTGTGAGCATGAGGGTCACGGTGCCGACGTCCTAGGACTCCTAGCCCAAGCCAAACATCTATTCTCGTCGCGCCAACGCAGCGCTCCGAGTGTCTCGTCGGGATTTAGTGGATCAGCCTGTGAAGAGCTGTCCCGGAGGAACGAAGACCGGGGCTGTGCCAAGCTCCAGAACGGTAGACGCCCCAACTCGTGAATAACGGGTCGACAGCGAGTACCATCTTAATGGAAATTAATTAACAAAATTTAACGGAAGGTGGAAATAAAGGCATGCAAATTTAGGATAGCGGAACTAAAGGGAAGCAAGAAATTTCGATGGCATTAAAAGAATATATATATATATATATATTCTAGTAGCAACAAGGGAATCTATTCATGAAAATATACATGCTCCCCTGAGCCGTATATCAGTCGGTACACTAGTTGCATATATAATATATAAAGTGATCGGGACCATGGGCTGAGACAAACCAAGGTATGGTGATAACTTCATTGTTGTTGTTAAACTTGTTATATATTGTATGTGTGGTGAGCTGCATCTCTAAATTCTATCTGATCTGGTTTCATGGTCCTAAAATCTCCACGATGTAAAACATAATGCATCACACAGCATCTTCTTGGTGGTTCTTAAAGGATTTTACCATATAAAAGGTAGGGTTTGCAAAGATACGCAGATGCCAACAGGTAGCAACAAATTCAATCAGCCTCATCTCTTTCACCGATTGGCAATGTTCCTACTCCTCTCCATCATCATCCTACCTCTCCTATTAATCGTCACCATCTCCAAGAGTCTTAATTCAAACTGCAATGGAAACTCGCTCCCTCCTGCGCCATGGCCACATCTCCCGCTTCTGGGCAATCTCTTCCGTCACCCAAACATATCCGGGTAGGATACGATCGCCAACCGAATTGTAACCCAAGGCGGCTTGGGATCCCCTCCAAAAGATAGAACCAATCTAGATACCTCGACCATCGAATTCAATACACACAACACCCAACATAAGACGTAGGGTATTACGTCATCTCGACGGCCCGAACCTGTTCAATCCTTGTGTCTTGTGTTACCATCGTCTTCAGATCCACGATCCGCCCCTCGACAAATCAACAACATAGGCTACCCTGTGTGGACTGCCAGGTACAAACATCCGACAGCCACTGGATGGCGTAGCGTGGTGCAGGCTTTGGTGGCGATGTAGTGCCGGTTGAGTTGAATGGAGTGACGAGGTTGTGTGGCTTATGTCGATGTCCCAATCCAACTGTTGAGTTGTTTGTGGAGGTGTTTTGAGTTCAGCGCGGGTTGATGTCCCAATTCAACCGGCCGATGTTCTTGAGTGTTTTGAGTTAAAGTTGTGCAATAGTGTTGAGAGGTGCGTGTTGATGTCCCAGTCCAACCGTTTGATTGATTTATAGTTTTTTTTTTCCTTTTGTTCTATTGCTCAGTTTAGACTCCATCTTCTTTTTAATATACACCTCAGGCCCCTTTTATAAAGTGTGCACGCATATCAAGATTTAAAATCTATAATCTTTGACCAATAATTTGGCCAACAATTTGTAATTATTATAAAACAAACTTGATATGGATAGATTCGTAATCAAATGTACTATCCAATAATCATAAATTTATAATCATAGCAATTATAAAATAAAACTAATGAATGTTCAAAATATAATTTGCGAGACCGTGTTATATCAAACTACATGTCTTATAAACTGAGCTCGTTTCGTTTAAAAAAAAGGTTGAGACAAATGAAGTATGGTGATAACTTCATTTTTGTTTGCTATGTTGTATGTGTGGAGCGGTGCATAAATCCTATGTGATCTGGTTTCATGGTCCTAATATCTCCACGAGGTTGTAAACTTAATGACACACTGTCTTCATGTGGTTCACAAAAGCGAAGTAGTTAGACTACTGGTAGAGTCGATGGTAGAGTCGTAGAGGTTTACTAATTAATGGAGACGATGAAACACATGGCTATGTCCGCTCAAAATATAATAGGAGAGGTCGGCCGGGGACATTCTGAAAGAAACATTTTGGCACTCTGAATTAAACAATCAAACATTTTGTTATTATAATTATTATTTGTAGATCTAGACCATGGGCGGATGTTTTATTTTTTTAACGGAAGAGCAGCAGAGGTTCAATCTCTTCTCAGCAACACCCTATAAAAGTTAGGGATTGCAAAGATACGCAGATGCCAACAGTTAGCAACACAAATCACTCAGCCTCATCTCTCTCACCAATTGGCAATGTTCCTACTCCTCTCCACCACCATCCTACCTCTCCTACTGCTGGTAACTATTTCCATGAGTCGCAAGCCATACTACAATGGAAACTCGCTCCCTCCTGCGCCATGGCCACATCTCGCTCTTCTGGGCAATCTCTTCTGTCACTCACCCACCATCGCTTCCCTCGACGAGGTTCTTGGGCGCCTCCACGCCGTCCATGGCCCAGTCGTGTCTCTCTGGGTCGGCAGCAAGCCGGCCATCTTCATCGCCGGCCATGACATCGCGCACCGGGCCCTCGTCCACATGGGCACCACCTTCGCGCACCGCCCGGCGTCATGGTGCTCTGGACTCAACACCCATGGCGTCAACAGCGCCACCTACGGCAGCCGCTGGGGCCTCCTACGCCGCAACCTCAGCTCTCACCTCGCCGCGGCGCGTGTCGGCGGTGTGCTCCGATCGTCGGTCGATGGGCTCGTCAAGAGCCTCGAGTCGGCGGCAGCCGCAGGGGAGGACGGAGGCGGCGTGGTCGCCCCGTCGGGGATGTTCCGGCATGCCGTGTTCGGCTTCTTCGCCGCGCTCTGCTTCGGCGAAGGGGTGGTCGACGACAACGTGCTCCGGCGTCTGCGAGGCCTCCATGCCGAGATCATATCGCTCATCGTCGAGCTGGACGCGTTCCACCTCATGCCCGTGTTCCTCCAGGTCGTATGCTACTTTCCCAGGTGGAGGAAGCTCTTGAGCGCCCAAAGGAGGCACCATGTCATGGTCACCGGCATCATCAGTGCTTGCCGAAGAAGGCGAGAGGAGAGAAGTGTTGTGTCCGAATCCGACGCGGCGGCGGCAGAGCCTCGATGCTACGTGGATACACTTCTAGGGCTCGGACTTGGAGAAGATGAGATGGTGAGCCTGTGCTGGGAGTACATGAACGCCTCGGTGAAGACCACCACCACAGCACTCGAGTGGATCATGGCACGCCTTGTGCTCCACCAGGTACGTACCATTCCTTCAAAGCACAAAAATGGCTATCACTGACCATGACAAGCAAGCTTACGAGATCATGCATGATTCTTCCTACAGGATATCCAGCAAAAGCTTCATGACGACATCACTAAGCGAGCCTGCAGCGGTGACCACATGATGAGCTCTGGTGAGCGGCACGGGAGGCGGCCATTCGTGGAGGCCGTGGTGCTGGAAGCCCTGCGTCTCCACCCGCCGGCGCACTACCTCTTGGCGCACACCACGGACATGGACGTCGCCTTCGACAAATTTGTGATACCCAAGGGCTCCGTTGTGAACTTCGGTGTGGCTAGCATTGGGCGCGACGCGGCTCTGTGGACCGACCCCAATGTGTTCCGGCCTGAGCGGTTCATGGAAGGTGGAGAAGGCTCCGGTGTGCATTGCACCATGGGGACCAGCGGCGGAGGCAAGCCGGAGACGATGAAGATGATACCGTTTGGTGCCGGACGAAGGGCGTGCCCTGGAGCAGCGGTTGCTGTGACGTTGTTGCGGTCGTTTGTCGAGGATTTGGTCAGGCGGTTTGAGTGGATTCCGGTCGCCAGTGGGGTGGAAGCATCCATCGACTTGACAGAGAAACCAGGGATTATAACCGAGATGAGGGTGCCGCTACACACTCGCTTGGTTGTCAGATAATGAAAGGAAGCTACTTCCGATACATGGTATCATCATATTGAATCTAAAGAGCGACATGTCATAGAAATCTTAATGTTACTAGATTGTTGTCAAGAGACAACTCATCTGATATTTTTTTTATTTCCTTAACTTCATTTTGTTATCTGAAAAACTGAGTGACCATTTTTTTTTCTTTCAAGAAAGAAGAAGTCAGACAAACTAAACGTGGTCTTTTGTATAAAGTTGTCTATTGGAGGGTCGCCATTTTCTTCGTTCTGTTGTTTTGTCAATTGAGTTAATTTATTAAGGGGTTGATGTATACTTGTTCTATACTTAATACATGGGAGATTCTAGTTTCAAGGATGCCTGTAACCATGAAGAGCGACATTTTTAGAGACATCAAACCTGTTTAGATGGCACTTCTTTCTAATAAAAAATATATAATTAGGCAAAAGAATTAAGGACTTTCTGTACAATGGAATATATAGTTTTTGAAAAATAGTGTTACAAATCCCACGATATTTTTTGAAATTAGTTTACAGCCACTTTATTTAATAATGAGCGCACACTATGCATGGAACGGTCTCCTATTGAATCTGAATGCATTGGTTTGCAAAAAATGTGGTCGGTGTTGGAGGCGTACCGCAAGTTGGCCTTAAAGAATCTTCGGCCATAGCCATCAATTAGTGATTCAAGCTACACATTGTGTAACCACGAAAAACACAAATATGGTATGCTATATTCAAATATATGTCGCTATTGACTTATCCTAAAACATTTGACTTTTGTCTTATTCAATTTTTATGTAAATATAAAAAAAATCATAGTTAAAGTACATATAATAATAATAAAGAAAAACTACAAAAAAATTGATATACACACAATATTCTGAATAAGATTAATGATCAAAGTTATTATAAAAAAGTTAACGATAACAAATATTTTGATATGAAGATAGTAACTACTAAAAATATTTATCAATAGTTATTTTGTTAGTAAACATACCGTAAATGTGCCTTTCACGGTTATTCAGTGTAAAACTTGAACCTTTAATTGATGACTTTAGCCGGATGTACAGCCAACTTGCATACACCACCAGCACCAACGACATTATTTCACTACTACACAATGGTTTTCAAGACCAAGAGAGAGGATTGTAGACGTAGGTCGGACGCCCACTCGTGCTTTTCACATCTACAAATGCTGCGTTAGCAGAGGCAAGGGTCGGCCTGCTCTGCAAATCCCTTTAAAGGCAGACCATGTTATTGCCCACCCCTACAAATTCTATTTCTAGGGACAGGCCATAGCGTCACCCATAGTAAACAACAAAACAAAAAAAGCGCGCACCCTAACGTGTTACCTGGCTCCGATTGCAAACCTGCTCTGCTTCGCCCTAACGTCGTGTTGCTCATCCTCGCATCCTGTGCGGACTCCATGCCGCCCGACTACCATGCGAGGCCTCGCCATCATCCGGGGCCAGCACACTGCTGCAACACTAGTAGAAAACTACCTTTAGTCCCGGTGCGGAACCGGCTTTAGTCCCGGGTCCGCAACCGGGACTACGGCACACTACTACATAAACCATTTTTCAAGTCACTATTTTCACAGCCGGTTTTTTGAAAGTGGCGCAGAAAATATTTTCACAGTCGTTTTTTCTAGTGCTGTGGCTGGGAAAGGAAAAACCGGCTGTGATAGGTGGTTTTCACAGCCGGTTTTTTAGCCGAACCGGCTGTGAAAAGGGCTAGGTTTTCACAGCCGGTTCGGCTAAAAAACCGGCTGTGAAAACCACCTATCACAGCCGGTTTTATATCTGACAAAACCTGACATTTGCAGGCTTTTTTCACAGCCGGTTTTTAAGAAAAACCGGCTGTGATAATGCATTTTCACAGCCGGTTTTCTTTAGCCGACTGTGGAAATGTGTTTTCACAGCCGGTTTCAACATTTTATGTAATGTTTCAACATTTACTTCCCTCTATGTAATAATTATAATTTAGCAATTAGTATTTATATTTTATAATAATTAGTATTTATATTCGGCAATTAGTATTTATATTTCCATGAGCCAATACATTTATGTTTCATCTTTCTCTTTTTAATCCGGTATTAAAATTTGTAACTGGTGTTTCTCCCTCATACTAATTCCAAATTTGATGGTTCTTTCTTCTAAATTTTTATAAAATCATGATATTTCATTTAGTAGTGTTTGTTTTATATTAATTTATATGTCTTGGATTTTTTTTTCATATGACTTGTTTCTTTCAAACTTAGTAGATAATAGAAAAACATGTCTTTGCATAACAATTGCTAATGTAACATCATATTTTCTAATTTTATGGTAAATATAAGGTTGTGTCCACATTTGAGGTGCATATGAGTTTAAAAATGTTATGAGGTATTCAAATATCAAAGTTTGACTTGTGTATCGTCTTATGAACAATGGATGGTCCTCCTTTGTTAAAATCATTTGTATTTATATCAAAGTTGGATTTTTTCCATGAGCCATTATTTCAATCATTTGTATTTATATCGCAAAGAGATCTTGTCAGTTTGAGAACCCGGTACTGCACATTGTTCACAATCTCAAACATACTCGACACACTTCTATAGGACTTAGCGTATTCTTTCACGTTTCTGCACCGAGACAACTTTGTATGCTTATATACAAGGTCTATCATTTTTCATAGGTGTTAGGACGCATATAAGTTGCCCCGGAGGAGTTTCGGCTTTTTTCGACAACGTTAATGATTTTCCATGCTTTATTTGAATTTCTGGGCATTGTTTTGCAAAAAAATACGGAAATGGCTAAACCTTCTCCGAAAATTGTTGGATTTTTTCCATGAGCCATTATTTCAATGCATGACTCCATCGCAGAGAGATCTTGTCAGTTTGAGAACCCGGTACTGCACATTGTTCACAATCTCAAACATACTCGACACACTTCTATAGGACTTAGCGTATTCTTTCACGTTTCTGCACCGAGACAACTTTGTATGCTCATATACAAGGTCTATCATTTTTTATAGGTGTTAGGACGCATATAAGTTGCCCCGGACGAGTTTCGGCTTTTTTCGACAACGTTAATGATTTTCCATGCTTTTATTTGAATTTCTGGGCATTTTTTTGCAAAAAAATACGGAAATGGCTAAACCTTCTCCGAAAATTGTTGGATTTTTTCCATGAGCCATTATTTCAATGCATGACTCCATCGCAGAGAGATCTTGTCAGTTTGAGAACCCGGTACTGCACATTGTTCACAATCTCAAACATACTCGACACACTTCTATAGGACTTAGCGTATTCTTTCACGTTTCTGCGCCGAGACAACTTTGTATGCTCATA
>CM014278.1:95556923-95592338 GCA_004135705.1 Alloteropsis semialata | reverse complement strand
ACATCATCCAGTTGGTTTGATGTGCCGCTGAGCTCATAGTTGTGTGTATCAGTGCCTATTTCGTTCAGCAACATCATCCAGTTGGTTTGATGCATTATATATTTGTGAATTATTGTGCTGTGAAAATTGAGACATTCTAATTATTTTTTTTTATTCTGGAAAAACATATCACAGCCGGTTTAAACCGGCTGTGAAAATGCCCTTTCACAGCCGGTTTTTATTTGCAGAAAACCGGCTGTGAAAATGCCCTTTCACAGCCGGTTTTGGTTGGAAGAAAACCGGCTGTGAAAATGCATTTTCACAGCCGGTTTTTTGCCAAAAAACCGGCTGTGATAGCCCTTGACGCAGAAGGTTTCCAAGGTCTAAAACCGGCTGTGAAACTATTTTCACAGCCGGTTCAAGAGAAAAACCGGCTGTGAAAATCAGTTTTCACAGCCGGTTAAAAACCGGCTGTGAAAATGCGATTATCAGCGCCACTTAACCAGCGCCACTTTTGAAAACCGCCTGTGATGTGGGCAACCGAACCGCCTGTGATGCTCCTGCTGTAGTAGTGGAGTGTGACATCTAGGGTCATTCATGCTATGAGCTAGTATGTACTAAAAGCTAGACCATTGAAAAATTGTTTCTTAGAGTACTTAGAGCTAAATACTAGCTCGTACCTTTGAAAGAGGCCTAAGTGTCCAATGGTAACAACAACCATCATCACCATGGTAACCACAGCGAACCCATGCTGGGATTACCCCAAGTTTTGCCCACCACTCTCTTGGGAGCGCATCTTCCACTAAAGGAAGGCATTGTGAGGTTACAGCCCCAAGCCACCGTTCTTTGGCGCTGGGCGAATCCAATGAGCCTAGTTACGGTCAACATAAGGACTGATATAGGCTCTCAGTGAAGATTATGTTTGAATGCATCGGCTAAACTTTAACTGCTAAAATTGGTTGCTAGGAGTCTAAATAGGGTCAGCTAATAAAACTCAGCTAAATTTTAGCTGGAAGCCAAAATGTACATAAATACTTTAGCTATTCCAACCCAACTAAACCAGGTAAAACATGTTTAAAAACAAAATTGCCCCTATGTTTTTCCATATCCATATCAGGCTTAACAAAAATAATGGCAGCATGGTAAATAAATATCAATTAGTTAGAGAATCCAGACAGTTCCGGCTAAATTTATATGGCAAATTAGCTGACTAAAATTTAGTCAGAATAGATCTAAAGAGGGCTTAATTGACTTCTCGGGCCATTGCAGGTGTCAATGGCCACCCCTCAGCTCTTCCGGGCAACGTTGTCCGCCTCCCCCACCATGTGACATCTGAAATCATCTGCACATCTGCTTCCTCAGGTTGAACTCCATTGGATTCCCATGGCTTTCATGGCCACCGTGGATGAAATATTTTTACTTTTCTGCCCATCGTTCTGGTCAAACTGTTAATAAGCATAATAGATGCGGTGATGCACTATACCATCATAATCTTATCTAACAGGGTCTATGGTCCACCCATGTTCTCTGAATGTCGAACTAGTCTTTGGGGGTGACTGGGTGGAGAAAATGGGTCGGCCCATGGCTTATTTCCCTTTTTGTTATAGTTGTGATCGAGAATCTTCTTTAAATCATGATTTGTTTCCAGATTACTAGAATGTCATAGGACCAGTGTCGTTGGTAACAATTAGCTTATTCATCCATCACATTTTCCAGCCATTGCATGGTGATCCAACGGCTCAGATTTTTTTCTTGCCAATTTCTGTTTAATTCATGGAACAGTATTTGCATTTTCTTTCTTGAGCACAACATTTTTCTTTGTAGCAGAATATTCAGAATTTCAACCGGTACGTTGGAGTTTTCTTTTCTTGATCGGAGCATTCACAAAACTCAGCCGGTGGAGTTTTTTTTCTTAACAGAATAATTTTTTCCTTAAGTTGAACATTAACAAATTGATTTATGGATGAACAAAATATTAGAGTAACTCCAGCAATACACTCTAAACAATCTCTCTATTTTTTCAGTAGGGATGTCTCTATTTTCTAGGTACTTGATTTTTACTCCAACTCTAGCAATACCCTACAAACACCCCTCTATTTTTTGTTGGTTCACTTGTTAGTTTCTATTTTAGAATAAATGGACCCCCTAGAGACGCAGGTCTAGGGGAGTGGGAGGGGATTTGGAGGGCTCTTAGAGGCAAAAATAGAGGGCTCGTTGGAGTTTTTTTCCACACTATCTAAACTCATAGTAGGGGTTTATTTATAAGGTCCGCTGGAGTTGCTCTTAGTCCTCCAACGAGGAGTCAATCTAAATTTCTATTATGGGTTGATATTTGGTTTTCTAGTGCTATAACTAGGACATTTTATCTGGTTTATACTATTTTTACGATATTATACTTTACAAATACCTTTTAGACTTACTTAAACAAAAAATATCTCCCTCTTATGTTCCATGTGTTTGTCTGGTGGGATGTGTTTTCTAGGTCAGCCAATTAATTACGATGTTATGTCATTCTAGTTTATTTCTCCTTCTAAATTAATTACGTGAAATGATATTGTAGTTCATTTCATCAAGTTTGTGGATCGACCCAATGACCCAAAATATATATACCGCGTTCCTAGTTTCTACTGATGGGTATTGGCCATTATTGCTTCTTGTGATCATAAATATAGACCGTTTTAAGATTCTCACGGCCAAACACTTATAACTTTGACCATCAATAGGTACAAAATTAGGCAACCATTAGGTAGATGGTAACATATGATTAATGCCAACAGATTCAACCTAAAATGGTTTCGTGAACTAGCAGTGACCAGTCTCCAGGGGTGGGGGATGGAGCTTGTCCAATCCCGTCCAATTCAAGTCGTGCTCGGTTTCGACTGGCGCTTTATTTTAGGTTTTTCTCTGGTCCAATTCTTGCAAACATGCAGACGGACCTCAAAGTTTCACCCTTCCTTCCGTTGACACTGTTCTTGAAAAATAAGGGCGACTCCAATGTGTAGGAACAACCACGGTTCTATACAGCAGCGTTCCTATCTATCTGAAAATGCCACAATGGTCTGTGGGCCCCACGTTCTAAATAAAAAAAAACAATCCTTCCCCAACCTTCGTCACCTTCCTCACGCACCTGCACAGCCAGACCACGCTGCCTCCATGTCTTCTTCATCTTCCCTTCCTCTCTCCCTCATGGCCTGTTTAATTCTGCAAAATTTGCAAAAAGTTTTCACCTCGAGAACCGTGTCAATTCATTTCTTCTCTCTGTACACGCGGTCCAATGCATAAAATTTTTACCATATTTCACCAATTCATCAAACTTAAATACCCCCTCAATTCCTTGCAAATCCTCCATGTCTGCCCCTAAAAATTGCCAAATCGAGCTGCTGTAGGCTAGATCCAAATGTTATGGTGTCCGATTTGGATGGGGTGGCCGTCAATGAAGCATCCCCTTCATGATCGTGGTGCAGTGCAGTGTAGAGTCAGTTCAGGAAACCATGCAGGTGTCTTGTAAGATAGCCTGAGCAGCAAACCTTCGCTGCCCAAGTCCGGTCTTGTTCTTCCCGTTCTCCTCCTCTCCTCCTCGAGAGCGGCATCCATGGCGCCGCGGCCATGGGCAGCAGGAATCGAGGGACGGAAGCTTGGTGAGGAGATCGAGCTGCACCCAAGCCAAAATTATCTCCGTCTGCTCCAGCACACCCCGCCGCTGCAGAGGTCGACGGAGGCTTTTCTAGGCGGACAACTCCACCGCGCAGCTTCATCCGAAAGGCGGAAGCTGCAACTACTATTGAGGTGGTTCAGGCTTCAGGGGAGAAGATGAAGTATTTTATTCTATAGGAGCTGCTCCCATGTATAGCACCAGGTTCTTAGTTTTGCTAGGATAGGAGCAGGGTCACTGTATAGGACCGGATCGATAGAGATAGAACCGGGCGGAGCACCCATTGGAGAAGCCCTAAGAACAACGTTGCCATTAGGTTTGCGTCCACAGAGAAACGCACAGCTTTTGGCCAGCCGGAGGGCCGGACGCCGGTGGCCAGAGCGTGAAGCTCAACGACTAGCGGCGCCAGTAGCTCTGGACCCCTGGTAGGCTGGTACCAGTAGTTCTGTTTTTTTTTTGAAGTAAACCAGTAGTTCTGTAGTACGCGTTGCCTCCATGTTAGCCTGGCCTTCACTGCAAAGCCTGCAACTGCAAAGTTTACGGTGGACACCTCCTGTCGCCGATGCAGCACTTCTGAAGTTCTGATCGATTTTCCTGTCGCCGATGCAGCTGGGCCATAGCTCGGGCACAGAGCTAGACGGCTAGTAGTCTCTTTTTTTTTTACAGGCAACAATACCCCATGCATCCATGGCTTGCAGACGCAGGATCTCCATGGATCCCCGGCCATCAAGAATTGAAGATAAAGCTATAGCTAGGTCTTGTTTAGTTCGTGAAAGTTGGTTGATTTTTTCTGTAGAAAAAGTGTATTGAAAAGCGTGTTGCAGAGAGAGAGCATGTTTTTCAATGTGTTACTTTTGATTGAATTGCAGAAACTTGCAGAAACTAAACAAGGATCTTGTTTAGTTCAGTCAAATTGGTCGAATTTCCTGTAGAAAAAGTACCATTGGGAAGCGTGTTGCAGATAGGGGGCACGTTTTTTAATGCGTTACTTTTGGTCGAATTGGTCGAATTTGGTGAAACTAAACAAGGCCAAGGTCCTGTTCTGATTGCCGTTGTACTCTGAAAGACGATGGATGGAGAGGCCTTGTTTAGGGCCTGTTTAGATCCCCTCCGTTTTGCATTCTGTGGCTATTTTGCATTCTGCACGATTCCCAATACACTTTTTACTCTGTGCACGTGGTCCAACGCGCCCCATTTTGCATTCTATTTTGCATTCTGGGGAACTAAACACCCCCTTAGATTGGTGAAGTTGGTCGAATTTTCTGTAGAAAAAGCGCATCAGGAAGCGTAAAAGTAGAGATAGAGGCACATTTTTCAATACATACCTTTTGATCGAATGGTGTCTTTTGGCGAATCTAAACAAGGCCAGAGTTTAAATGAGCGTTGAACAGCTGCAGGCAAGGAGGCATGGCATTCAAGGTTGGCCCTGCTGCATGGTTGGGAGCTGCGACGACCCGCAAATGTGCTCGATCGGTGACTGTTGTGTCGATTACTCCACCCCGGCCGCGAGACATGTGTGTAGTCATGTACACTGTGCCCATACGTACACACACATGTATGAAGTCCCCGCCGCGCATTTGCGTCTCGCTGTGCGCCGATACAACGCTACAATGTTGTGCTGCATGGGATGGGGCATGTGGCAGCGTGGTGGGAAGAACAGGAGTTGGCCAAAGTGGCAAACCCACGAGCATGCCTATATCCAGCAGGACATGCCTCGCAGGCACTCCAGTGCGTGGCCTTGTTGGCGCATGCCTGCCGCTGTGCCGGGGCATGTGATTTTATGTGATGCTCTGCCTCCTGTGCTGCGCTCTCCTTATCACAGCTCGTGACCAAGCCGCTCCTCCTGCTGCTGATGCTGCATCATGGTCATGATCGATCAGCCGGAGACACTGACATGCTTCCTGCTGCCTGAGTGCCTGGCTGGGTTGGGCTGGCCGGGGCCCGTGGCCTTCAAGCCTCTACCACGTCGTACGCTCAGTGGATGTATGCATGTCCTCCGGCCGATCGATTTCGATTCGATCTGCCGTTTCCTTTTTGTGGTTCGGAGCACGTTATGTGACATATGCACAAATGGCTAGGACGTAGGACCCATCCCCTTGCAGCAGGTATCACGTCGACCATGCACGACAACCTTGCGGTGCAGCTTGCTCGCACTGTGCACTTGATCTCAATCCCATTGTCGCTGTGTGTGGTCGTGTGGCCACTCACCCATTCATCCTTACTGCTACCTCTCATCCGTCCGTCCATCCACTGCATGCAGATCATCAAGTGCAGTGCAGGCAACAACTCCATCTTTATATCCATTCAGTGTCTGCAGCATGCATGCATTCCAAAAGGAAGCCTGCAAAATGCAAAAGCAGCGAGCGATCGACTTCGGGGTGTTTACGTGGATGAAAAGGATGAAATGTTTATATATTGAGGCGTGTGTATAAAGAGAAAAAATATATTGGACCACGTGTATTATATAAAATTTATGCATAAGGGGTGGACTAAACAGCTCCCTTCAATTTCTCAGCGTGGGCAGAGAGAGGGAGAGGGAGAGAGAGACTAGTGCACAGTTGCGCAATGCTTGGTGCAGTGCTGCAGCACAGGACGGAGGAGAGAGAGAGGGAGACAGAAAGGAGTTGAGATGAAGAGTGGCAGCAAAGCAAACTGCACGACGAGCTGTGGCATGGGGTGGGGGCACTGCCCTTGCCCTGCCCTGCATTGAGTTGTCACAGCGGGGCGACAGTGTCTCCCTCGCTGAGAGGAGGATACTCGGCATGCAGAGGGTCCCCTCTGGATTTTCCATGGCGTGCCCCGCTGCTGCCAATATGCGTGCACTAGATTACGTGCGAACTCGGTGCTTATCACTACTTCAAAACATGAGAAGAGAAGAAAACTCCAGGTCTTTATGAATTGGTGACACAATATTAGCTATCCAAATCATGGATTGTCTACATCGGGGGCTGGGCGATCTGGAAGCAAGGACAGGACGGCTCAAGCACTGCTGGTCCGATCCTATACCATGCACGCGAAAGATGAATATACTGAAATATGCGATGATTAAAATGTTTGTAGTACAGATCCTTGTGGGTCTATTTATATATAAAAAATTGTATAAATATAAATTTTACTATTGCTGATCGGAGTCTCAGTGTTATTTCCTTACTAGAGACGCACGCAAGAAAAAAAATATAAATCCTGAAAATTCTAATCCGGCCTTCAATTCATTGAATTCAAATTATCATTGATAATAATAATAGTTGGATCTGCTCTCCCTTCTAAAAAATTCCTCACGGTTGTAACTATAAAAGTATAGTCTAAATAACCCCCTAATTCTATATCTCAATTATCTGCAAATGCATTATAAAATAATCTAAACTAACCCAATAATTTTTTATCTAAATTACCCACCTCTACCATTATATAGAAAATTTATAGGAATATTTTCTAATTTATATTTAAATTGCCCAGCTTTTTTATATGAAAGATATCTAAAATAACCAATAATAATATTGCATATAAATTACTCTCCTTTGGAGTTATTGAAGTAAGCAGCACATGCTAATATGAAAAATACCATAAATACCCTATATATAGATGCTTCTAATCACCCATTCTACCACTATTAACATTTAAAAAAAAGTAAAACATACATATTTTGTGCCACCATGTGGATAATATTATTACTCTATAACAATAAATTATGTCAGTTGTTACTTTAGATTGTATTGAATCACTGTATCGTATCTGCGTTATAAACTGTTAGATATGCTTAGAAGACCAACTTAGTTTTCCAAACATAACCTGTCGATCAGAACGATAGGCATAAGTTTCTTTTTTTTCAAAACAAAAACTTGTGTGGAGATAATTCAGCATTATTCTCTTTTTTGAAATTCCTGAGAGCAGTGAGAAACAAACTAGCCGAACAGTGAAAAGCTTTGTTTTTTTTTAGCATACAGTGAAAAGCTTTGTTAACCAACCGGTCGAAAGCCAAACACATCCAAGGCGTCTCTGGATGGTGTGGAACTTGATAGCTTGTCCGGTTGCATGGCCACTGCTACGAGATGTTGGTTGAGTGAAAATATGACATGGCACATTTTGTACAGACTACAAAGTGCAAAACTGCACGTGGATCAGTGGATGATTCTCCCACTTTGGACAACTGGACACTGTGGATCGATTCTCCGTGTTCGTCGACAGGGGAGAAAAAAAAAACTACTGGCCTACTGGGTAGTAGAATAACAAAGGCCTTGGCGACACAGATATGATCCAAAACTTTGAGATGGTTTCAAGTTAAAGGAAGGCCCAATGTTATCGAGTAGTTTGGGTTGGTTTTCCAAAGGAAAAAATCCATTTTACCTACCTCAACTATACTCAAAGTCTAGATTTCCTCCTTAAACTACAAAATCGAGTAATCCACATCCTTCTACTTTTCAAACCGTTCACTTAACCTTCCTGCCCGATTATAAGCGGTTATAAGCAGTTTTTGATTTTGTCTATTTCAATTAAAAATAAATCTAGTAAATACCTAATAACCATGAAAACTTCTAGAAATTCTAAGAAAAATCATAGAGATAGATTGAGACATGATAAACCCAAATAACCTCGTGAAAATATACATAGAATCTTCAAAAATTATATTTAGCTCAAGTAAAATAAGAATTTTTTCCCTTTTTTGTTTGGAAAACTACAAAAATATTTTAACTCATGTCTAAAAACATAGAAATTTTTCATAATATAAATATGAGATATAACCATCATAAATGTAATATATATTAATATTGAATGCATTTATGCTAATACATGTTACTTTCATCTCATGTTTTTATTGCAGAAAGTACTCGATATGCAATTAGACATAGATTAGATTATTTTAATATTATTTTAATATTTATAGTTTTCCATTTTGCTATAGCTAAATCTAAATCTAGAAGACTTTATTGACATTTTCACTAGCTTTAAATATTTTATTTGGGTTTATTGTGTCTCAAATCCATCTCTAGTATTTTTTTAGAATTTTTAGAAGTTTAGGGATATTTTTCGTGGTTTAATAACCTTATTAGGTATTTACTAGATTTTTTTCATTGAAAAAGATAAAGCCGTCTTTGGAAACCGCTTATAACCGGGACTGGGAGGTTAAGTGAAAGGTCTTGAAAGTTGAGAGAGGTATGTTACCCGGTTTTGGAGTTTAAGGAGGAAAGATGGACTTTGCATATAGTTGAGGAAGGTAAAGTGGACCTTTTCCTTTTCCAAAACGTAGGCCTGAAGAGGCCTGGAAAACTTGCGGCTCAGCAAGAAGAGGCCCAGCAGAAAAACCTAGTGTTGCCTTGCTGGTGTTGTTTGTTTTGGTGGATGGTATTATGCCTTAAATAGCAAATGATAGCTTAAATATTTTCATACTCATTCTAGAATAGCTCAAGATAGCTAATAAGCTCCCATCACACTCGCACACATCAAGATGGCTCGCAACACATGCCTCTCCTGAGCATTACCTCCCTCCATCTTCACGAAGGTGGAGTCACAAAAGCAAAGATCCTTTCCGTCCCCATATAAACTTGAGATTTGTTGTCGCTCCACACCAAGTCAGAGTTTCTGCAATAAAAAGTTGCTACGGGCTTGTTTGTTCCCCGGATATGACCATCCTAGCTAAGCAGAGCCGTATAAACTCCAAAAGATGCGTGTTTGGTTCCCTGTATGTACCATACAATCTCAGCACCCCTCGTAAAAATATATTATGGCATCCAGGCAGTGGTGGACCTAGAACTTTTTTATAGCATGGGCGAACCAATATATAATAAATTTATATCGACCTATCGAACGGTAATATAGCTAAGTAAAGTTGATTGTCTTGATAGTTCAGAGTCATTGATGAAGTCCTAAATTCCTAATCTGCTACATCACATGCATGGCCATCAACTATTAGCAGCAAGCCACATACTCCTACACAGCGCATCACCTACATGCATCAGTGCTCCGTGATCTACTTGCTGTAGATTGTACTGGCTCTATGATGTGTCTTAACGAAAGCTTTGTAATTCAAAAAGAAAAGTACCTGCATGCATGCAGGCCAGGAGGAGTTCGGGCAGGCGCCTAGGGTCGCCGGGCCCTGGGTCCGCCACTGCATCCAGGCTTCGCCGAAAATGCCAAATCGGCAGTGGGCCATGGCTCTCGGGCCAAGCCCGGCGGATGGAACCGCGACGTGCATGGCCACGTGTCAGGTGCATTAGGGATGATCACAGCGACTCCACCCTGTGCCCGTTCCACTCGCACACTACTCGCACTCTCCTCCGCCATCGCCACCGCTCTCATCCTTGCAAATATCCTTCAACAAATCGGTGCCAAGAGGAAGAGAGTCATGATCGCGGAGAAGGAGGCCACTGTCTTCAACATTTAGTTTGGTTCTCATTTTCCAATATCCTTTTGCCTGCTAGTCAGGGTTGATGGAGAATCCTCCCCTTAGCATGCCCTAACTATTTTTGTAAGATGAAACTGAAAGGACCTTGATGTCACCTAGAGGGGGGGAGGGGGTGAATAGGTGTTTCTGCAAATTACAAAAACTTAAACCCAACTGTCAGCACTGGAACCGGTCAGACCGGTTCCTGAAACCGGTCAGACCGGTTTCCTCTCACAGCAGGGAACCAAATATGCACAATCCCTTATAACTAATCTAGCACAAACCACTTTGGACAACAAGCCTTACCAGGTGTTTACAAGTATATTTATGAAGCTCCTGTACGCAGCACAAGTACACCAAATAGATAGATGCGGAATTACAAGTAAATGCTAGAATTGACAAATGTAAGTAGATGGAGACAACACACAAAGATTTGTTTATCGAAGTTCAGATTCACCGCTTGCACCAAGCAGCCACTAAGGCGCACTGAATTCTAGTCTCTGTTGAGGTGCTCACGAAGAGCCGGGTTGTCACCTAACCCTTTCCTCACCCAATCAACCACCAAGGCGAACTGAGATTACTTACTGATTTCCTCACCAAGAGGATAGGCGATACAAACTTCCGGGGCACAACCACACACACGGAATGTGTGCTCCACGGCGACGCATAGCCGTCTAGGAGCAAAGCTCCAAAAGTAACAAATGCTTCACGAGTTGCTCGACGCCACCACAAGTGTTCAAGGTTAGATTGTTCACACAAGTCTTCTCTCTCAACCCAACTCTAAGAATCTCACAAGGATGCTTGAATCTCACAAAGAGAGGTTGGGAAGAGCTCAGCTGGCCTCAAGAAGGTATGAAACACGCACAGAACCAGCAGCCCCTCAAAGAGGAGCTCTTGGGTATAAATACCCAAGCCCAACAAAACTAGCTGTTATACTGTCAAACAAAACCGGACAGATCGGTTTGTCAAACTGGTCAGACCGATTTTCAAACACAACTAGCCGTTAGATACTCAGAGGCCAGGAACCGGTCAGATCAGTCCCCAAAATCGGTCAGACCAGTTTTGGCCTGAAATCCCCACTAAGTTAGATAACTCTCGGTTAGACTCTCATGGGTTTTACTTGAGCACTTTCAGTGAATATCTATCAACCAATGTTGCATCCCTCTTGATAGTACGATATACCTATACTCAAGACATATAAATAAACCATATTTCAACTACTTGAGCTTGTATGTTGAGAATCATGACAATACTTGAATATTCTTCACTAGAGGGCTTTCAACATTGTCCATCATCTGAGCAGATCAACCTTGAGCTAGTGACTTAGGATTTTCCATAAATTATGTTTGAGTTCACTTTTAACCCTTAGGCCACTTCCTTTATTCAACCATAACATATAAATATGCATTGCAACGCCTTCCTTGACAAGACTTGGATATGATGCTTCGAAACCCCCCGGATACTAGACAATTCACCTTAGCATTACGCACATGGTCATAAGTCGTCACTTAGCTAAAGCTTGCTTAGTCCCTCGCACTAGTCATCTCATTTTGTTTCTTCATAACTTACCCTTGTATCATAAAGTTTAGCTTTGCTTTGCCATTGAGTGAATTCCATTTGAAAGACTCTTCAAATGCTTGTTCTTGATTGATAAAGAATATCCCAAATAATGCAAGCTTTCAAACATGAAGACCAATATGTAACACATATGCTCATGTCCTTTTATCATACATACATGAAGTCTTGCAATATCATTTTTTTGTCAGATAAGTGATCTCATATTATTGGAGACCCACATAGCATATCCCCAAGTCATTGCTTCATCATTGCTTCTTTTGACTTGACACCTGGGTCACCTGGGTTGGATGTGGCTGAGCCAAGTCAGCTTCTCTGTCCTAAATTTAATTCTATCTGGCTGACCTGGGTGCCACCTGGCTGAGCCAGGTTATCTTCACTTTATCTTATGCAATGAACATTATTTCTTCACACACTTGCTTGCTTATTTCAATAAATAATCATATATCATGATGAGCACAATAAATACAATGAATCATAAGAATAATCCTCTGCTCATCATCTCAAGCAAACAAGTTAGTCCTTTAATCATTTTATCATTAAACTCACCAAAACCCACATGGGGCCTAGATGCACTTTCAATCTGCCCCTTTTTGGTGATTGATGACAACCCGATTAAAGCTTACAGATATAGCAATAAAATCATTTTGAATTCTTAGGTATATGATGAGCTCCCCCTAAATATGTGCTTAGATTTGAAATTTCCAAATTTGGCCTCACATGCCAGAAACACATATAAAAAGATGAAACCGTGGGAGCTCCCCCTATATCTCAGAATCCATGGGGTGCAACAAGTGTGTGTAACATGTATCAAAAATAATGTGATGCGTATGACAGGATTTTCACATCAATAAATAAAGTTGTATGTGTGCTGTCTGTGGTCAGACCTGTCAGATCGGTCCCAAGAACCGATCAGACCGGTTCCCCCAGTCAGTACACATACAAAGACATACATCACTTCAAAACATGCATATCAAACTAACACAAAGGCACTTAATAAGCATTAAAGGTACATCACAAATAGTAGCACACATTACAAGTTCTCAAGCCCACAAATAGATAAGGTTCAATAAATATTACAAATTCAAGGTCAGACTGGTTTCACTTGGACAGCACACCAAAGATAAGCTTTTAATCTGTCTTCTTCTCCTCGTTTTTCATTGATCATCCAAAAAGCATGGAGAAGAGTCTTGCTGCTGCTGTCATCTACTGTCCAGGCCAAGGAGCCCACCCGGAGGGGGGAGTGGGATCACTGAAGATATCCGTAATAAACCTCTCAAAAGGTTCATTCTGAGCTGGTGGAGGATCTGTTGGTGCACCATAGTGAATGCCAAAGTCACCCTGGACAGGAGCGCCATACTGAGGTGGTGGAGGCGGTGAAACTGAAGATGAAGGGGCTCCAAAGGCGGGATCCAAGATATCCGCAAACTCATCATAGTAAGCACCCGAGCTGTACTGACCCGCTATTTCTTCCACAAAAGGAATTTCTTTCTCAACAGGCGCTGGAGAGATTGGAGACCTTGGCGGCTGAAGGTTCATAGTATTGTGCATCATTTTGATTGAATCTCTATCCTTCTTGCTAGCCACTCTCACCCTCTGCTGCTCAACCATGATATCCCTCTGACTCTTACACATGCCAGTGAGAAAACTCAAGAATTTCTTCATGGGAGAGGATGGCTTCCCATTGGACCGAGACAAAGAGCCTTGCTGCCACTGCCCTGGCCCAAACCGGTCAGACCGGTCTGGGAAACCGGTCAGACCGGTTGGCCCCAGGCCAGCACCCTCCTGCTGAGACTGCTGCTCCTACTGCTCCTCTTCTTGTTCTCCAACCTGCACCTCTTCCACTTCCTCTTCTTCCTCATCTGAGATAGGGATGGGATGCTTGGGCACTTTAATAGTGAGGGGCAAGTGCACACCATCCATAGGCCAAGTTCTACCCGCCACCTTTTCGATCATCCTCATTATGTAAGGTGCATAGCCACAACACTTCTGAGTGCTTTCAGAGAAGCCTTGATTTCTTCCCAAATGAAATCAGCAACACAAAAGTTCTGTCCATTTGGCCTCATTCTAGCAAGGAGATTTCTAGCAAATAATGATATGTCTGAGGGATTTCCATCTCTAGGGCAGATAGTCTTTCTAAACATCCTATTTAGAATGGAGCAGTAGGTGTACTGGCCCTTTACCTTGCCATAGTTGTGCCGCTCTGTCCTGGTATACATGAATTTTATGGCTTCAGGGGTCATCATAGTCTCAAAGTGGATCTTGCCCCGCTTGGCATTCTTCTTCCAAAACCCAAGGCACTCTACAAACTAAATATATGTGATACTATAAGCAACGCCCTCAGTCCTCCAATTGTGACACCCCTGGTGTCACTATTGTAATTAAGAACCATAATGAACTTAATTAAATCAATAATGGCATGCATCATTTCTTATTCATCTTGTTTGTGCATATGTGTGTATGTGTGACCAAAGTCAACTATTATAAAGTAATATACTAAAAATAGTTAAATAAGGAATCGTGAGAGAGATTTCATTGTCTCTATCCAAGACAGTGTCTATTTGTTTCATGTTGAACCCTTGGACATGAGATAAGCCTTAGTTCATCAAAATTCAAATTAAAACCAACTTGAAAAGTGCAATTGCCGCTAGGACAGCAAGTTGCGGTGCTACCTAAAATGGTCACCGCAACAATCTGTGCCCTAGGGACTTAATCACATACACTACTGGGTGACAGACTGTTGCGATGGTCATATTGCTGCCATGACCGCAACAGTCGGTCGCCCGGGCAAAATTTGAAAAACCTCTCTGGATTGACAGACTGTTGCGGTGGTCTATCACTTTTGATTCACTGCAACAATCCGCGGATGTTTTGTCTGGTTGAAAGTGCCCAAGCTCCTAATGTTGCGGTCCTAACACAAGACCATGACCGCAACAATCGGTGGTCTAGAGAAACAGTAAAAATCGTCTCTGGATTGACGGACTATTACGGTGTTGGTCTCATGGACTGTTGCGGTGCTTGATTCATGCCACCACCGCAACAGTTGGTGGCCCTGGGGTGTTGAAGTTTAACGTGGTTTGTGGATCCACGGACTGTTGCGGTGCTGGTTTTACCCCACCACCGCAACAGTCGGTTCCCCGCGGCCGACGCCGGCCTCGGCGTCTCCGACGCCACGTGCCATCCTCTCGTCGTCTTGGCCACGCGTCCTCTGCTCCTCCCTTCCATTTGGTGCGTGCCAGGCCCCCCATGCCCCGCTGACGCGCCACGAGCTCACCTGGAGGGCCAGGTAGCCAGCTATCAGAGCAGTAAAACAAGGCCTTAATGGCCGGATAAGCATCTCCCCGTCCTCCCTTAACCATTTTGCGATTCCCTGCTCAGAGCACTCCTTCACCTCGCCCTCTCCGCACCAAACCTTCCCATTCCCATCGCCATAGCTTCCCTCATCGGGAATTCAGAGTTTTCCTGCCGCCATTGTCACTAAGGAGCTCGAGCCCCGCCCCTCACCGTGGCTGGCCCCTCTCGTCCATCCTCTACTCACATTGGTGGCCAAAATGGCTTTCCCATAGTCCACTTAACCTCCCCGGCCGCTTTTCTCTTTCTTTTCCCCACCGCCGAGGCCGGGCCACCACCGCCGGCCTCCCCTGAGCCGAGCTCGGGCACCGCCGGCCTCCCCTGAGCCGAGCTCGGGCTCTGGATCGAGGAAGAACAAGGCCAGGGACCTCGGGGTAAGGAATCCAAAACCTTAGAGGGGTTATGGGGAAATCTGCAGGGACTATTTTGCGAGGAATTAGGTCATTTAGACTGCCATGCTTAATTAGGATCGGTAGAAGTCGAGTATTGCTTAATTAGGATCGGTAGAAGTCGAGTAATTGCCTTGTCACTCGCGAGATATAGGTTTTTACTTTATGTTATTTATGAAGATCGGCAAGCGGGGCTTGTGCGATATTGATGTTTGGTTGTCCCGCTTGCACAAAGAATTGTGGCTAAGGCATTGAGTGTGTGGCGATGTTGGTCAAGCTTTTGAAGGTACTAATCGTATGCCGGGGAATATGGTAAACTGGTAAACCTAGTACTTGATTCAAACTGACGTCTGACGGACATGTCCACTCCATTGGGCGAGGGGTTGATGGCGAGTGTAGCAGTGGTCGTGGCACAGGTTTGCCTGGGGCACCTGGGGTCCGTTGGGGCGTGCACTCGGGTGGAGTGGTACCCGATGGCAGATGGCAGGGAGAGATGGGAACGGTTGCCTCGTGAGGTCCTGGGTGTCTCTCACGGGTCGTATGATTAGGTTATCCCATGCATGGTTAAAATCAACTCGAGTTGTCCGTCCTTCGCGGTTACATGAAGCTGCTTGATCTCTTTTCACACATCAGTGTATTTGGGCCATGGTAAGAAAGGTTGTTAGTTGAGTAATATTGACAAATGGTTAATCAATTGTTTTTTGACAATGTTTGTGATTGGATCATTTGGCAATTTTAGTAATGGTTAGTCTCACTTTAAACTTGGCTAAAATATTAAAAATAGGGATCACTTGTAGATGCTTTTGGCAAAACAAACCCTACAGCCATAAAGCCTTGCATGTCTAGAATTTAACCTGGTCGGGTAAGTCTTGCTGAGTATTAGTATACTCAGCCTTGCTTGTGGCTTGTTTTTCAGATAATGGTGATGGCTATGACCCGGTTGCTGCTCTTACTTGGCCTTGTGTGCTTTCTGATGGTTGGACTGTGGAGCGAGTGCCGTCTGAGTCCGACTCAGGCCGCGGTGATTAGATGTTGTGTGAGGGCTCCGCATAATGTCTTTTGTCTCGACGTTTAGACCTCCGCTGTATTATAACTCTGGTTTGTAATAACTAAAACTTATGCACTATATTTGTATAGTTATCCATGTGAACCTGGTGATGTAAAATTTATGATGAGTTGTACTGCCTGAGCCCATCTTCGAGTGGGACTGTTGCTATTTCCTTTCGGTCGAGAGAAATGGTGGTTTCATATGGAAGGTATCCGACGGATTGCACAATTAGTTCAGTTTAAGGGTGTGGAGCACCGCTGTGATAGTGGTCCCATGCTTTTAAACCAGATTAATTGGGGCGGTCTACCACAGCTGGTATCAGAGCCAAAAATAGGTAGCAGGTCATATGACGAGTCTTAAAAATATTTTATGATGTGCAAAACTTAGTCTAGACTTTTGAAAACATCTTTGGTTACGCTAGGGTTCGAAAAGAATAGAACGTGAGCCCTAGGGATAATTATGGGTATGTTTAGGTGGCATAATGTATATATGACTAACTCCCAGCACATTACTTTTCTGTACCGACGACTCCAGGTAAAGTATTGGTCGCCCATTGCCAGAGGGTGTGACTACTGGACGCTGTTCCTCAAGCAGTGGCCTACTTGGGGTGCAGTCAATATAACATCTTCATGGTGTTATAATGACTGTAGTGCTTTTACTTTACTGGTTGAACTGTTGTTTCTATAGTGAGCAACAGGGTGTGGTTATCATATGTGGGTAACCGCATATGCGTCACCCATGTGGCGTGAGGTACATGGGAACTGTTTGTGAGTGCTGGCACAAACGGTTCAGTGATGAATATTTTCTGCAGGTACGCTAACCACGAGGCCATAGGTTGTGTGCTCGATAGAAATTCGACTAATTAGTATAAGGAGAGACGTATATATGTGCCACCGATGCTAACTCCGTAAGTCCAAGAATACTTGGCAATTGTTTCTTTTGTGAGGACGAATAGGTCGCTCATGCATACATTATATCATGAATGGCATGTAAATTTTGAAACAAATAAAATGTGGGTTGAAAAGCCACTAGGAAATTTTTAAAAGTTGACCACCAAGGGAGTTCATGTCAAGCACCTAAGGATATTCTAGATTGTCTTTTAGACCTCCCTGTTGGTATGAATTTTTCGACCAACAAGATCACCTCAGCTGTAAAAGCTCAAATTGGAAAAGTTGTTCCAAAGTTCCTCGTTTAGCCTCTATCAAAATTTCAAAATTTTCGACCCTACCAATTGAGAGTTATGTCAGTTTTACCTTTGAACTGAAATCTGTCAACTTTGGACAGATCTGGTTGTGGTGAGGATTAACCCTTTTTATCGAGGTTTCCTTTGAAACTCATGTATAACAAAGTTGTTGCCAACTTGATCCTCTGTTGATTGCAAAATTTCAGGCCAATTGGCCCAGTGGGTAGGGAGATATAGTCTTTTTACTACCTCTCTGTCTGCTGTATATTTACTGCATACCTCAGTTTATGTCCTTAAGAATTGGGATGGTTTGCAGCTATATTTAGCCCTGGCACTCAATACCAAAGTTGCAGAGAAATATGTCCTAGATATTCTGGTGAAGTTTGATGATTTTTGGATTGCTCAATTTTGAGTTATGAATTTTTGAAATTCAGTCCAGAATCTGTCCTATTTTGAGCTATTCCTATTTCATGGCTAAATGCTGGGACTAAGTTTTATCTTGGTTAATTTCTTTCAGATGGCTGGCCCTAGCAACCGTACCATGTACATTGATGAGCAGGGGCATTACCACTCCACTTGCCTCCACTTGGGGGGTTTTTTCGCGCTTCTGTGGGAGACTGTGCAGCGCTGCGGTTACACCGAGCCGCCGCGCTACGTTGGGGTGCATCGCCTGGAGTGGAATGTGATGCAGTTTGAGGTCACTCCCATTTCGAGCCCCCCCTGAAGTGAGGCTGGAAGACTTGGTGGTGGCTACGCGGGCCCATGCCTTCTTGTTCGGTTGTGAGCTTGCGGCACAACATGCCTTGCTGCTATTTGGGCAGCAACATCAGATGCAGCTCCACCACACTCCTGCAGCCTTGTTTCCACCACAGCCTGGAAATGCCATATTGTGGTGGGACAGCAGGGCCCAAGTTTAGGACCCTAACATGATCGCTCTGATTGACTATGTGAGGGCCTCTACCGATCTCATAGAGACACTCACTCATCAGAACCATTCGGTGGCAGCAGCAGCTCAGGCTCTAGCTGATAAGGTCAGGGGCTTGGATCACCAAGTCCACCATCTCAACGAAGAGCTAGTTGGGCAGCATGAGTTAGTGGCCCACTTGGAGGATGACATGAATGAAGCTCAGAAGGTGATTGCAGAGTTGCAGCGTCCTCCGCCAGCGCCTGTGGCTCCAGAGTTGCCCGTGCAGGGTGATTCCGGCTTGGACACCGTTTCAGGGCAGCTGGTTGAGCTTAATGATCCTGCCATATCAGATGGAGAAGGCTCAGTGAACCAAGCACCACCTCCTAACGGTGGAAATGATGGGTCCGATGACGAGGAAGATCCGGAGATGCTCTATTTTGTTGACTCCGACTAGATGATGTTTTTAGGGAATGACTCTCTTTTGTGTCCATGAATGTAATCCTTGAACTTATGGTAGACTTTTGTTCTGCTGCAAGGATGATGTAAATTAGTTCATGGATCTTGTAATGTATGCCACTAGTAGGGAAGAACAATCTATGTGAATGTGCTGTTTTCAGCTTTGTTGCAATGAGCTTGTCCTCAGTTTTACTCCTAGTAAATGATGTTTTTCGAATGGGTCATGAATAGCAAACTCGTGCAAAATTTCATGATCTAGCTTGTGTCAAAAATTCAGCTCCTTTGGAGCAAGGCAACAGAAGTTATGCTCAGTTTACTCTGGCTCTGCTTGCTGAAAAATCCAGAAGGACAGACAGCTAGAAAATTGCAAATTTCACATTCTTCCAATTGGAAACTGTCTGACCACCAAATACAAAAGATTTAGAAAATTATATAAGCTCTCTTTTGGAAAAAGATGAGAATTTTTGGGTTAACAGAACTGCAAATATGAATTTTTGAATCTCACTTCAGAAATCTGTTAACACCCCCAGAATTGCCATTAGCAACGATTCCAATAGTTGGTAGCTTCCTCATTACCCTTTAGCAAGTTAGGGAAGCGAGTATCAACATAATGGGTGATGATTTATACTAACCTTGCAAAGAATCATTCTTATGGTTGTTAATAATTTTTATCATCCTTTTTTTTGAGTAATTCTAAGAATGGCATTACTAATTGGGAGTTTTGAAATAATGTAGATGTCAAAAACTCCAGATGGTGGTCTACCTCTTCCACCGCCTCTGCCCACCAACCTCGCTGAGGTATTGGCTATGCAGACGGAGCTCCTTCGGTGTTTGACCGAGGGGCAATTGAATCCACAGCCCAATGGTGGACGTCACAATCAGCATCCTCAGGAGGCGACGTACTCGGATTTCACTAGTACCCAGCCGCCTCTGTTTACCAAGACTGAGGATCCTCTGGACGCTGACGCCTGGCTCAGTACTATTGAGTCCGACTTCTCCCTATTGGTGTCTCCTTGCTCGGATGCAGGCGACGTACTCGGATTTCACTAGTACCCAGCCGCCTCTGTTTACCAAGACTGAGGATCCTCTGGACGCTGACGCCTGGCTCAGTACTATTGAGTCCGACTTCTCCCTATTGGTGTCTCCTTGCTCGGATGCCAACAAGGCCCGCTTTGCCGCTCAGCAGTTACGTGGCTCTGCGCGCGTATGGTGGGACACACATAATGGCATGCTCCCTGCCGATCACGTGGTTACTTGGAATGAATTCAAGACGGCTTTCCGTGCTCACCATATTCCTGCTGGTCTTATGGATCGTAAGCTAAATGAATTTCTAGCTCTTACTCAAGGAACCCACAATGTGCTGCAGTATGCCCAGGCTTACAATCATCTGGCACGCTATGCGGGCTATCATGTTGACGCTGATGCAAAGAAGCAAGACCGCTTTCGCTGGGGCCTTAGCTCAAAGCTAAGGGATAAGCTTTCTCTTATCAAGGCGGACAGCTATAATGATCTGGTGAATATGGCCATTACAAAAGAAGACAGTATTAATGCTCATAAGGCTGAGAAGAAGAGGAAGGCCCCAGTTGGCCAATCTAGCTCTCCACCGCCCAAGTTCCGTTTGGTGCAGAAGAATCCTTCTCAGTCCTTTCAGCGGGCCCCTCAGCCAGGGTCATGGATCATCAGGCCTCCACAGCAGCAAAATCAGGGTTATCGTGCTCCAGCTCAGGGACAGCAGCCGCCTCGTCCCAGTAATGCTCCCTGCTATAACTGTGGTAGGCCAGGCCACTTTGCTAGAGATTGCAAGCTTCCCAAACAAGGTGGGAATAATGTTCAAAGGCCAGCAAATAATCCAGGCAAGAAACGAGTAGCAGTTGTCAGGCAGGGCAGGCTGAACTTCGCTACTATAGATGAACTCCCTGCTGGTGCTCCAGTGATGTCGGGTATCTTCTCTATCCGAAATATGCCAACATATGTTTTATTTGATTCTGGAGCATCGTATAGTTTCATGAGTAATAACTTGTTGCCAAACACAATTTTACTTTTGTGCACACGACTCAACAATATGTCATATCTACTCCTGGTGGTAGAATAGGGTCTCATCAAATTGTGCAAAGGGTACCTCTCAAGTCGGGTAGTAAGGTTTATGAGACTAATTTTATTCTCTTGGAGAATCAAGGGATAGATGTTATTTTAGGTATGAATTGGATGGAAAATCATGGGGTCAATTTAGATATTCCTTCCCGTTGTGTGGACATTAATTCTCAAACCCATGGTACTTCAACCTTATATCTACCTCGTCAAGACATCAGGAATTCTTGTGCATTCTCTGTAATAGAAATCCCTTTGGAGAAGATTCTGGTGGTATGTGAATATCCGGATGTATTTCCTGATGATTTACCGGGAATGCCCACTGACCGAGAATTTGAGTTTGTGATTGAATTACAACCCGGTACAGCTCCTAATCTCCAAAAGGCCCTATAAAATGGCACCCATAGAATTAGCTGAGCTAAAAGTCCAACTTCAAGAGTTGCTAGACAAGGGCTATATTCGTCCTAGCTCTTCACCATGGGGCTGCCCCGCTCTGTTTGTGAAGAAAAAGGATAAAACTTTGAGATTATGTGTTCATTACCGACCTCTCAATGCGGTGACTATAAAAAATAAGTACCCACTTTCCCGCATTGATGCCCTTTTTGATCAGTTGTCTGGAGTAAAAGTATTATCAAAGACTGATCTTCGCTCTGGGTATCATCAAATCAAAATTCGACCAAGTGATATACCGAAGACCGCTTTCTCAACTCGCTATGGGCTCTATGAGTACTTAGTGATGTCTTTCGATCTCACAAATGCTCCGGCATACTTCATGTATCTCATGAATTCAGTCTTTGTGCCCGAGCTAGACAAATTTATGGTTGTGTTCATAGATGATATTCTGATATATTCCAAAAATGTGGCGGAACATGCTCAGCACCTCCGCATTGTTCTCCAACGCCTCCGAGATCATCATCTTTATGCAAAATTCAGCAAATGTGATTTCTGGTTGTCAAGTGTAAAATTATTGGGGCACATTATTTCAGTCGAAGGAATTGCTGTAGATCCAGGAAAAGTGCAAGAAGTACTGGATTGGAAGCCTCCTAAATCGGTCCACCAAATTCGGAGTTTTCTGGGTTTAGCAGGATATTATCGCCGCTTTATTCTGGATTTCTCCAAAATTGCCAAGCCCATGACTGAACTTCTCAAGAAAGGAGAAAAATTTGTGTGGAGTGAAAAATATGAGTAAGCCTTCCATACCTTGAGGAAGCTCCTAACCTCAGCATCGGTTCTAGCTCAACCGGACACATCCAGGCCTTTTGATGTTTATTGTGATGCATCTGGCACTGGTCTTGGTTGTGTGCTTATGCAAGAAGATAGAGTCATTGCTTATACTTCTCGAGCTCTTAGGCCTCATGAAGTGAATTATCCCACTCACGATTTGGAATTAGTTGCTGTGGTTCACGCTTTGAAAATTTAGGGGCATTATCTTATGGGTACTCATTGCAATATCTACACTGACCATAAGAGCCTCAAATATATCTTCACCCAAGCTGATTTGAATATGCGCCAAAAAAGATGGTTAGAGCTAATCACGGATTATGATCTTGAGGTGCATTACCATACAGGAAAAGCCAATGTGGTGGCGGATGCATTAAGCCGCAAAGCTCAATGCAGTTGTCTCGCCGCAATATCTTTTAATGAAACTCTTTGCTATGAGGTGTCCAAGTTGAATTTGGAAATTGTTCCTCAAGGCACATTAAGCCACATGGTGGTAGAATCCACTTTGAGAGAAAGAATTATTATGGCGCAATCAAAAGATAAAGGAATTGCTCATATAAAGCAAGGGCTAGCTCAAGGGTTGCCCAAATATAAATGCTTTCGGTAAGATTGGAAGGGTATTCTTTGGTTTGAGCAGCGGCTTGTGGTACCTAAAGACCATGAGCTAAAAAAATAAATTCTTGATGAGGCTCATCTATCAAAATTCTCTATTCATCCGGGTAGCAATAAAATATACCAAAATTTGAAGGAGAATTTTTGGTGGACAAGAATGAAAAGAGCGATTGCTAAATATGTGTCCGGATGTGATACATGTCAAAGGGTGAAAGCAAGCCATCTCAAGGTAGCTGGAACATTGCAACCTCTGCCTATTCCATCCTGGAAATGGGATGACATAGCCATGGATTTTATTGTGGGTTTGCCCAACACCTCTCATAGACATGATTCCATTTGGGTGATTATTGATAGGCTCACCAAGACCGCTCATTTTATTCCGGTCCACACCACTTATACTACCAAGAGGTACGCTGAAATTTACATCGATCGGATTGTCTGCCATCATGGGATTCCAAGGACAATTATTTCTGATCGAGGCACCCAATTTGTCGCTCGCTTTTGGAAACATTTGCATGCTTCCTTAGGCACCAAATTGATCCGTAGCTCCACTTATCATCCTCAAACTGATGGGCAAACTGAAAGGGTGAATCAAATAGTGGAGGATATGCTTAGAGCTTGTGTCATACATTATGACAAAACTTGGGACCAATGCTTGTCTTTGGCTGAATTTGCATACAACAATAGCTATCAAGCAAGCATAAAGATGGCACCATTTGAAGCCTTGTATGGGCGTCAGTGTCGAACCCCTTTGAATTGGTCTGAATCCAGTGAGCGGAATTTCTTTGGACTAGATTTAGTCCAAGAGGCTGAAGATAAGGTGCGAGTAATCCAGAAAAATCTTCAGGCTGCACAATCCCGCCAAAAGAGCTATTATGACAAAAGAAGAAAGCCTTTAGCCTTTGAAGTGAGTGATCATGTTTATATTCGGGTTTCACCAACCAAAGGCGTTCAAAAATTTGGTGTGATGGGAAAATTAGCTCCTCGCTATATTGGACCTTTCCCAATTCTAGAAATTTATGGATTTGTGGCATACAAAGTTCAACTCCCCACTAATCTCTCAGTCGTACACAATGTGTTTCATGTCTCTCAACTCAAGAAATGTCTTCGAGTTCCAGAAGAATCCATCCCGTATGAAGAAATTCCCCTTGAACCCGATCTTACTTATGAAGTCCATCCTCTCAAGATTCTGGATCAAAAGGATAGAACCACAAGGAGAAAGACTATAAGATTCTATAAAGTTCAGTGGAGTAATCACACTGAAGAGAAAGCTACTTGGGAAGATGAAGCATATGTTAAATCTAAATATCCGGATTTTATGAGCTCTCTTCCAGGTAACTTCTTTTCCGCATTAAATTTCTGCACCAGAATCTCGGGGCGAGATTCTTTTAAGGGGGAGGGCTGTGACACCCCTGGTGTCACTATTGTAATTAAGAACCATAATAAACTTAATTAAATCAATAATGGCATGCATCATTTCATAATCATCTTGTTTGTGCATATGTGTGTATGTGTGACCAAAGTCAATTATTATGAAGCAATATACTAAAAATAGTTAAATAAGGATTCGTGAGAGAGATTCCATTGTCTCTATCCAAGAGAGTGCCTATTTGTTTCATGTTGAACCCTTGGACATGAGATAAGCCTTAGTTCATCAAAATTCAAATTAAAACCAACTTGAAAAGTGCAATTGCCGCTAGGACAGCAAGTTGCGGTGCTACCTAGAATGGTCACCGCAACAATCTGTGCCCTAGGGACTTAGTCACATACACTACTAGGTGACAGACTGTTGCGGTGGTCACATTGCTGCCATGACCGCAGCAGTCGGTCGCCCGGGCAAAATTTGAAAAATCTCTCTGGATTGACAGACTGTTGCGGTGGTCTATCACTTTTGATTCACCGCAACAATCCATGGATGTTTTGTCTGGTTGAAAGTGCCCAAGCACCTAATGTTGCGGTCCTAACACAAGACCATGACCGCAACAGCCGGTGGTCTAGAGAAACAGTAAAAATCGTCTCTGGATTGACGGACTATTATGGTGTCGGTCTCATGGACTGTTGCGGTGCTTGATTCATGCCACCACCGCAACAGTCGGTGGCCCTGGGATGTTGAAGTTTAACGTGGTCTGTGGATCCACGGACTGTTGCGGTGCTGGTTTTACCCCAGCACCGCAACAGTCGGTCCCCCGCGGCTGACGCCGGCCTCGGCGTCTCCGATGCCACGTGCCATCCTCTCATCGTCTTGGCCACGTGTCCTCCGCTCCTCCCTTCCATTTGGCGCGTGCCAGGCCCCCCATGCCCCGCTGGCGCGCCACGAGCTGACCTGGAGGGCCAGGTAGCCAGCTATCAGAGAAGTAAAACAAGGCCTTAATGGATGGATAAGCATCTGCCTGTCCTCCCTTAACCATTTTGCGATTCCCTACTCGGAGCACACCTTCACCTCGCCCTCTTCGCCCCAAACCTTCCCATTCCCATCGCCATAGCTTCCCTCATCGGGAATTCGGAGTTTTCCGGCCACCATTGTCACTGAGGAGCTCGAGCTCCGCCCTTCACCGTGGCTGGCCCCTCTCGTCCATCCTCTACTCAAATTGGTGGCCAAAATGGCTTCCCCATAGTCCACTTAACCTCCCTGGCCACTTTTCTCTTTCTTTTCCCCACCGCCGAGGCCGGGCCACCACCGCCGGCCTCCCCTGAGCCGAGCTCGGGCTCTGGCTCGAGGAAGAAGAAGGCCAGGGACCTCAGGGTAAGGAATCCAAAACCTTAGGGGGTTATGGGGAAATCTGTAGGGACTATTTTGCGAGGAATCCAAAGTTCAGGGGCCTTGCTGCTAAGATGTTTTACTGTTTTTCTTTTTCTTTGATTTAAATCGGTTGGTTACAAATAAATACGTATAAAATCACACAAAAATCATAAAATCACAAATGTAGACTTTCTAGAATCCTTGTAAAATTATCTTTCTAGGGGTGTATAATATGCATATGTGAACTATGTAATGCCTGAAATATTGCTTTAGGTATGAATGAATGCTTGAGGGGTGATTTATTGCCTTGTAAATCTTATGCATGAGCTAAAGATGCAAAACCACTTTTGATGGTTCTATTATGATTAGTAGAGTTGAGTGAAGCATCTGTTGGCCAAAGTTTATTCATGATTTTGGTAGGTTTGGAATTAGTTAAGTTAATGGAGGAGAAAAGGTAATAAATATATAAGCTACTCAATAAAATTTGGCAATTTTGTTAGAGCTTCTCTGGAGCATAGAAACCCCATTGTACTACTAGTGGTCACTTATTGATGTTCCATTTAAATTGTGTAATAGTTTAAGTCAGCCTGCAAAAATTTCGGTTTAATCGGTCTGCCAGTTCGGTCAGATCGGTCCGATCCGGTCAGACCGGTTCCTTGCAATTGAGTTCCAAAATTTGGTAATACTCCATAAATGATTGCTAGTGATGTGTATTAATGAGTTGTTGCAGTTATTCCTTTGATGGATTGCTTGTGCATTACTGCATCTCATGCATCTGCATTTCATGTAGATAATTCCATTGTTGACGGGGTGTACGAGATCAAGGTCGAGCACGAGGGTGATCCCGTTGCGGCGAAGCTGAATTACACTGCTAAACAAGACCCGGACCAAAGTCCGGAAGGGCCCAAGACCGGTGATCAGGAAGGCAAGCCCCGGAGCATAACCCACTGTTAAAACAAACCCTCCTTGCTTTATGCCTTAATTTGTGCATTTAAGTTTTGAGGAGTTAAATGAAACCCTAGTTGCATGATCCCTAGGTACCCATGTCCTAATACTAGTATGTGTAGGTCATTTAGACTTCCATGCTTAATTAGGATCGGTAGAAGTCGAGTAATTGCCTTGTCACTCACGAGATATAGGTTTTTACTTTATGTTATTTATGAAGATCGGCAAGCGGGGCGTGTGCGATATTCATGTTTGGTTGAATGTCCCGCTTGCACAAAGAATTGTGGCTAAGGCATTGAGTGTGTGGCGATGTTGGTCAAGCTTTTGAAGGTACTAATCGTATGCCGGGGAATATGGTAAACTGGTAAACCTAGTACTTGATTCAAACTGACGTCTGACGGACATGTCCACTCCATTGGGCGAGGGGTTGATGGCGAGTGTAGCAGTGGCCGCGGCACAGGTTTGCCTGGGGCACCTGGGGTTCGTTGGGGCGTGCACTCGGGTGGAGTGGTACCCGATGGCAGATGGCAGGGAGAGATGGGAAAGGTATGGCAGGGAGAGATGGGAAAGGTTGCCTCGTGAGGTCCTGGGTGTCTCTCACGGGTCGTATGATTAGGTTATCCCATGCATGGTTAAAATCAACTCGAGTTGTCCGTCCTTCGCGGTTACATGAAGCTGCTTGATCTCTTTTCACACATCAGTGTACTTGGGCCATGGTTAGAAATGTTGTTAGTTGAGTAATATTGACAAATGGTTAATCAATTGTTTTTCGACACTGTTTGTGATTGGACAGTTTGGTAATTTTAGTAATGGTTAGTCTCACTTTAAACTTGGCTAAAATATTGAAAATAGGGATCACTTGTAGATGCTTTTGGCAAAACAAACCCCACAGCCATAAAGCCTTGCATGTCTAGAATTTAACCTGGTCGGGTAAGTCTTGCTGGGTATTAGTATACTCAGCCTTGCTTGTGGCTTGTTTTTCAGATAATGGTGATGGCTATGACCCGGTTGCTGCTCTGACTTGGCCTTGTGTGCTTCCTAATGGTTGGACTGTGGAGCGGGTGCCGTCTGAGTCCGACTCAGGCCGTGGTGATTAGATGTTGTGCGAGGGCTCCGCATAATGTCTTTTGTCTCGACGTTTAGACTTCAGCTGTATTATATCTCTGGTTTGTAATAACTAAAACTTATGCACTGTGTTTGTATAGTTATCCATGTGAACTTGGTGATGTAAAATTTGTGATGAGTTGTACTGCCTGAGCCCATCTTCGAGTGGGACTGCTGCTATTTCGTTTCGGTCGAGAGAAATGGTGGTTTCATCGGGAAGGTATCCGACGGATTGCACTTCGGTTTAAGGGTGTGGAGCACCGCTGTGATAGTGGTCCCATGCTTTTAAACCGGATTAATTGGGGCGGTCTGCCGCACCAATGCATCACTCTATCTCCCTGAATAGTCCCAAAATATAGTGTGGCATAGAATTGGGCTATAATCTCGGTGTTCCAATCATGTGAGTACCCCATGATACTCCTAATCTTTCTGTCCTCACACACCTTGATGGTTTGGTTCAGCAAAGGATTATTTTTCCTCTCCAATGCACCCCAATCTATCCACTGTGCCTCTGACACTACCTTAGCTTTTCTAAGAGTGACGGTCTGGTAGTAGTCCTGCTGAAATTATGTATGGAATCTGAAATTTGAAGAAGTCCTAGGCACATTGAGTGAGTTTTCCTTTCTCATCTTCTTTATCACCTCAGTTGTCCCAGTCCCATAATAATCAACAATTATTCTGTCAGATGGACCTATGGGAGTCATCACAATCGGCATCGCAGCAAAAGAGCTACTGCCCTGACCAACTGCTGACCCTCTGCCTCTAGGGACCTCAGCCTCCTCCTCTTCATCCTCACCATCATCATCACTGCTGTCCTCATTCCCTGCTGCCCTTTTTCCAAGATTAGGCTGTACAACATAATCCTCATCCTCAATGTCAACATCACCGCTGCTGGCACTGGATTATGTTTCCTCGCTGTCATCCACCTCTCTTGATGCTGCCCTTTTCTGTCCTCTAGGCCTTAGACCAGGCCTAGTAACCACCGGGACCTGACTGGATCCCCCGGCAGTCTCATCATCGACACCTTGCCCTTGCTTAGTTCTTTTTGCCACTCTCTTCTGTGGAGCCATCAGCACTGATTTCTGAACACATAGATTATATAAATACTGGGATCAGGTCACAGGAATATATGAAAGTTTAAGAGAGTGAAAGGATTGGAATTTTAAGGATTGGACAGGACTGTTCTGGGTACAACCGGTCAGACCGGTTCCTAGAACCGGTTAGACCGGTAACCGGTTCTATGCAGAACCAGCCCAAGAGCAAGAGTCAAGTTATCTGGATAGGCACAAGATGAATGAACTGTTTGAAATAGAGAAATTAAAGAATATGCAGAACATTCCTAGATATTTGTAGACAAATCACTGATCCAGAGAGTAGCATATCTAGTTTTCACCGCAAGAACCGATCAAACCGGTCAGACTGGTCCTCGGAACCGGTCAGACTGGTTCCTGCAGTGGAACCCTAGATCAAAGTAACTCCAAATGTAGCCCACCAAACTGAATGAAACTTTAGAGAAGTCTTCCTGGGCATACTACGAGATGATTGCTTGAAGTAATCCTAGAGAGATTCACTGAGCACATAGATCGGGCATGGGGAACATATGAATATCTTGAGTGGGGAGAACCTGAAAATTTGAATCCAAAAACCGGTGTTGAATCCAGTCAAACAGATGAGAATCACTTCACTCCTCCAAAACTCCAAGGGTCCGAGCTCTTCCTTGGTTGAATCTTTGAAAATCAATGGGGGGAAGAGAGCTCAGGAAAGGGGGCGAATGGGAGAGAGGTCACGAGCTTGGTCTGGGTGAGATAGGTGAATGAGAGAGGATAAGGTAACTTCTAGATGTGAAGGGGTAAAAAAGCGGGTGGCCCCAGGGCAGACCGGTCAGACCGGTTCTGGGAACCGATCATACCGGTTTCCCCCAAAAAACCAGCCACAATCCAGTAGATGCACCTTCATTTCCAAGAATTGATCCAAAAATGAAATAGCCTTGTGCTGGACAGATTTGGTACCAGATCTTGATCAAGAACATGAATTTCCAATTTTATTCAAACTCCTTGACACTTCCAAGAGAGTTGGAAAAGATAGATAAATTATGGACTTGAGAGAAATTTCACCATTTGTGACTAGCCATCAGTCAAACAAGGTTAACTATAGTCACAAACAGATCCATTGGGTCATAAAGACCAAGAACCAAATATTTTCAAAAGCACACAAGTCTTATCATGCTAATTGGATTTTTCAAAATCTATCCTATGCCACACAAGCATGCTACCAATCAAGCCAAGAACCGTATTAGAATGTTTAGCATATTCCTTACACCGTTTTAATGGAACATTTGACATCTAGTCATTTTTTTAAAAACAAATTTACTAAACATCTAATAGGTGCAAAGAGAGGAACTTGAGTAAGTTACATGCAAAAATGCACACACTAGCATAGATATAAGGCCTAGATGCTCAATGTAAAAAATAGGTTAAAGGAACATACCTTGGCCTCTAACTAATCTCTCTTCACATTGGTGAAGATTCATTTATCAATTCTTGTGCATTGTTAATATAAACCAAATACCTCTTCTCTTTTATGATTTTCCCTTTTATACAAAATAGAGAAGAAATGCATTAAGTAGCACAAGGTCGAGTTTCATTATTTAGTGATCCTTGGATTGGAAAGGCACAATGGGTCACTAAAAAGATGAAACCTCACAATATAAGTTAAATTTCTTTTTCTTGATGCACATGTGTATATAGGTGGAGGGCAAGCCCACATGCATCAATGTTGTCACAAAGCCAAGCAAAGAGATTTAATCTATATTATGGCAAGCAGCTATTTATTAAGAAAGATCAATGTTCAAATAGCACCTAGATACAATTTTACCAATTTTAAACTAGAGGCATAGCTTGCTTCAAACAGAGACAACCTCTCACAAATGAGACTACAAGATCACTGAAAGAAAGTGTTAGTCTCAAAGACACAAATTGTAAGATAAACGTCCCCTTAATAGGTGCATCGAGTGTTTGAATTACTTGTCACATGCACCTGTTCAATTTAATGAGCTTGAGGAATTTATTTAATAATTTGGTCCCGACACATAAATAAATTACATTTATTAAAATAGTGCCAAGAATACTTACTACCACAAAGATAGTATATGAATTTTTATGCTGTTGGGTTAGTAGCCGAAGCCAATAGTCCCAAACAACAGCTGAGACGGGACAACTGAGACAAGCAACAATGAATTACTTATCTACAGTATCCTGGAATCAACAACCTTTACATGAAGGGGAGGGGTCCCCTTTTATAGGGAGACCAAGGGTCTTTACATTCCCATTGTACCCCTGAGATCAGGCATCATCCTCTAGACTATACAATACAAATAGCCTATGGACACTTTGGTACATTTACTCCTCCCAATGTGAATGCGTAGACTTGTGATTCCGTGTTTGACTTGGCTTGGACTTGGTCTCCTTGGACTCGATCCATGTCTGCTTCGCCCGCTTCCTAAGGCTCTGTAGCTCCTAGAATTGGCTTCTTCTGAGTCGAGATGACCCTAAGCCACTTCCCGGCGTCCAGGAAGCCGATGGCTCCTGCAAGAACCTGCAGTTTAGAGTGAACCGAAGCTTGCCGTTAACTTATTCATAGCTTTTGACATTCAATAGTATCAATATTTCACCGAATTGGCTTCTAACTTGATTCCGATAATGCCACATTGGCTTCCTGCAACACGATCACCGAAGCCGATTGGCTTCCGCATATAGCAAGATGTGACTACCGAAGCCGATTGGCCTTTGTATTCAGCAAGACGTGACGAGCGAAGCCGATTGGCTTTCGTATACAGCAAGACTTGACGAGCGAAGCCGAGTTAGAGATCTGTAGAGCAAAATGAAGCTAAATTGGCTCTATCTCCTTCGTTCATTGCTGCCCTTACGCGTGAGATGAAGCAAAACAAGTAGAAGGCGTTTGTCGGCGGGCCAAATCCCCAACAGTAGCCCCTCGAGGACGAGGGCTTTCTTCAACAGGCCGAGCTCCACGAAACTAGGATTGCTTGCCAGCCAGAGAAACGCCTCCTCCTTGTTGGAGAAAGCCCTTTAATGTTTTGTCGTGATTGTTCTATTTTTGCTTCGTTTGTCTGACATGTCATGTTATTTGGCTTCGTTTATTAGAAACTGGTTGAATTGTTTTATCCGTTGTTGTAACTTTTGCTTCGGTTTGATCGAATTTGAAACGGCGGTTCGTTTTTCGAGATTTTAACGGTCAGTTTTTACTGGCCTATAAATAGGACCGAAGGGGGGGTCAATTTTGCTTGCTTCGTTTTGCTTGGCTTGAGCTTGACGCTTTCTCTGGCTTTTGGAAGCTTTTGATTTTAAGCTTTGGCTTTCTTCTCTCGACACAAGTAAGTTTTGCTTTTTGTGCTCTACTATTTCCTTCGTTTTTTCCTTTGTCTTTTTGTTGCTTTGTTTGCTTATTGTTTTTTCCTGTTTGTTGTAGCGGCTCGTACGAAGCAAACCGCTCGTCTGATTGACTACGTCTCTGACGAAGACAACTCAGACGACATGGATATGGATGCTGCCGAAGCTGCGCAGTTTGCTCAGGAAATTGAGGGCAACGTGGCCGTGGACCCTGAAGCCGGAGGTGCTATGATTATTGATGATCGAGGCAAGGGACCTGCCGAGGAAGATGTTGCTGCAGGTGACGATACAGAGGACGCTGGATCTACAGCCGAGGATGCCCTTGAGGACGTAGAAGTCGATGCTTCTGATCTCTTGGATTATCGGAGGAAGCCAAAGACCACTGTCTTTGGTGAGTCTCGTGTTACCCCTTCATTGATTCGCTTCTATGAGGAAAAGGGGTATTTTGAAGCCGGTCAAGGACGAGCCCCTGGCACAGAGACTACCCCGGCGCCTGAGCCAGACGAAGCTGTGGTATTCAAGGAGTTCTTCACTGCCGGGCTTCGGATGCCCGTGGACAATATTATTGCTAATATTCTTGGGAAGTATGGCTTACAGCTTCATCATCTTACCCCCAATGCTATTACTCACTTGCTTCGCTTCTTCTGGGCCGTGAAGACCAATGCTTCGAATGTTAATGCGGATTGCTTCGTCCGTTATTTTGAGGGGCATCGGCAGACAAAAAGCGTCAAGGTTGATGGCTTTGACTATGAGCCAGACTATGGTAGTGTTACCTTTTGCGCGCGGTGGAGGCAGACTGACAAGCAGAAAGTGGAGCTTACCTTTTGTCAAAGAAACACGTGGGACAAGAGTTGGAAAAACTATTGGCTTTATGTCAAGGTGCCCGCGCTGGAGAATGTGCTGGATGATGGAACAAAGCTGATGGCTTTTCCTCTTGCGTAGCTCTATCGGGACTTGTGATTTTGTAGCTTCCCTTCCTTCGACAGGAATGCCCCCGGCTTTGATCGCTGTGAAAGTGCTTTTTTCAAAGCCAGTCGGGTCTCAAGTAGCCGGGATTTGATTGAGGAAGGGCTTGCTGTTGGAGTGAATGTCTTATCTGCTTCGTGGAAGCCATTTGCTGTTGAGACTAGGCTGTACAGAGGTATTCCTCATGTTTGCTTTCCCAAGTTTGGGGTGAAAAAGCCAGAGAATATGTCTGACTTCGCCTTCATTCAGTCCATTGAGTTAATGGCTGAAATTATTTGTGGAAAGTACACTACCAAGGAACATGAGAGTTGCTTGGCTTTGGTGGATGGGGTCCGGCTTAACAGGGTGTTCGATGAGATGGGCGTTAGCTATCCGCAGCGTTCGGCCCCATCCAAGCCCTCAAAGAAGTTAACTGATCAGGATCACCCTAGCCTGCTACCAGCCCCGAAGCCGGGTCGAGGCCGTGGGAGGAAAGGACGTACTGGAGGCCGTGGTAGCGGCCAGTCGGACGAGGGCGGAGACGAAGCCGGAGCCCCTTCAGGTCGCTCGAGGGTAGCTGCCGCCAAAAAGCGAGTTGCCTCTTCCTTGGAGACTTCCAAGCGTACTTCTGCCTTGGAGTCCTCCAAGCGCCAAAAACTTGGGAAAGCTCTTCCTATCGTTCCGCTTGCCAGCGCACCTCCTTGTCCCACTGCTTCGGTTGCGGAAGCGCCTCCTTCCGTCGCCCCTAAGCAAGTTGTTCCTGCAGCTTCCGCTGCAATTGATTTGCCGTCTTCTGGAGGTTTGTTTCTTTTGCAACTTGTCTTTTTATTTTTAGCTTCGCTTTGCATTTAGCTTCGGTTTGCTTATTTGTTTTTGTCATCTTATTGCAGTTAAAACTGCTGTTCAACCTCTTCGTCGCGAGCGTGTACTTGACTGCATCGACGACGAAGATGTAGTGAGCTACAGTCATCTTTTGAGGGAGGACAAGACAAAGGATTTTATGCTAGGTGACACCGAAGTGTCGTCTGTCCCCCTCCAGCCATCATCCTTGGATTTACTGGCTGGTGCCGCTGCAAAGTCCCTTCAGATAGAGGGGCTTGCAGAGCCGGCTTCAGCTAATATTGATGAGTTTCCGCGGACGACTGCAGATAACACTGAAGAGCCGACCCAGTTGGCTTCGGCTGACGTTGAAGAACCTGTACACATGGCTCTTCTTGAGATTGGGCAGGGCCCTGTCGATTCGGCTCCACGCACAACTGAGCCAGTTAAGTTGGTTCCTTCGGCTATCGCCGAGCGATCTGCCCCTGCCAAGGACATTGAACCAGCTCCTGAGAGATCAGCTCCTGAGGAGCCAGCTCCTGAATCAAAAGGTAAGTTTCACGAAGCAGTTATACTTGCGTTTTTAGCTGAAATGATGTTTTTTCTTGATATGTTGATTATTTTGCTTCAGAAACAAGTTATGCTGGGTATGGCCCCCTTGCAGATCGGCTTCGACAGAGCGACTTTCGTCCTCCCAACGATATTCCTGTTATCGTTCCAAATGGTTGGTAATTTTTAACTGCTCTCCCGAAGCTGTTTGATTTTAGCTTTTTGCCTAAACATTGGTTTCGCTCTTTCAGAGCTTGAGACTCGTGTCAAATCCTTGGATTTGGACACGCTTTCCATTTCCAGCCTTAGTGGCGGCATCCAGGTCTGTTCCTTTTCCTTCGTTTTTGAGTTTGTTGTCCGGCTTTTTGATACTTATGCTTTTCTTGTTTTAGTCTATAATGTCCATGCAAGAGCTTTTCGCTCGCCTTCCGCTTCGTCTCAACGATGTTGAGAGCGAGCGGGCTGAACTCAATGCTTTGAGGAAGGAGCGCGAGGGCTTTCTTCAACTTAAAAGATCTTTGGACAGTGAGAAAGAGCAGCTTCGGGTTGAGCGTGAGTCTGCCTCGTCAGAAGTTGCTTTGCTCAAACGCCAGATTGCTTCGTTGGAATCTACGCGTGAACTTAACGCTCAGACAATTGAGGGGCTTCGGGGCAAGGTAATCGATGCTGCCACTTTGGAGCATGACCTGAAGAATCAAGTCAAGTCTCTCGAGGCTGATAAGGAGAAAGCGACGTCAGATGCTGAAAAGTACAAGAGGGAGCTTCTAGTTGCCGTTGACTTAAAGGACTCCCTTGTTTCCGAAGCCAGTCAGCTTAAGGCTCAAGTGGAGCAGCTTAGGACGGACAAGGAGAGTTTAGATTCTGAATTGCTCAGTCGCAGCTTGGGCATTTATGCTGAATACGAAGCTGCTCTGAAACAATACGGAGCCGAGCCGCTGCCCTTCCCCTCTGATGACTTTAGCGTTGGGAAGCTTTTTGACTGGCTTGATGATGAGTTCAAGTCTTTGCCAGACGTCTTGTCCAGAGTTGGTGATTACGCTGCCCGGACATGCATCACTAACGCCTTT
>CM014278.1:95485570-95555499 GCA_004135705.1 Alloteropsis semialata | reverse complement strand
ATTATTTAATATCTTGTCCAAAGGCACAGCTGATCCATTATTTACATATCGGTCATATTTTATGCTTTATTTTATTTTAAAGGCTGATCTGTTACAAGGTCCGATCCTGATTGGTCCGATTCTGAGGTCCGATTGGATGACTGATTAAGGTCCGATTATATTGGTCCGATTGAGGTTGTCTATGAAGTCCGATTTTGAGGTCCGATTGGTATCGGCCGACGCAAGTCTGATTGGGTCTTGGCTGAAATCCAACGCGCCTATGCCGTTTGGAATAGAGCCGGCACAATCAAAGAGTAATTTAACTGTTTTATCCCCTTGTCAATTTCAGGTCAAATTGACTGGCACGCCGCGAACCTGAACAAAGTGCAGGCTGGCACTGGAGTGAAGCAGATCTCTCTGGTCTTCTTGTGTTGCACGTGGAGGATACGACCGCCGATTTTCCGCATCAACAATCATCTTCTCGATCTCTGTATAAAACAGCTTCGACGCGTTCAAAGCTTCGGATACATAGTAGACCGGCTGCTGAATGTTTCTGCCATCTATCAGCTTTTCTGTGATGAGCGCTGCACTAACTGCTGATTGTGATGCTGCAATGTACAGTAGGAGTGGTGCTTTTGGGTTTGGTACTGTTAGCTTCGTGAGTTGCATCAAGTATTGCCTTAGCTCGTGGAATGCTTTTGACTGCTCTGGCCCCCATTGGAACTTAGCTGCATTTCTGAGTGTTGCAAAGAATGGTAAGCTTCGCTCTGCTGCTTTTGCGATGAATCTGTTGAGTGCGGCAATTCTGCCCGACAGCTTCTGCACATCTCTCATGCACTTTGGCTCTTCCATGTCAAGGATTGCATTTATCTTGTCTGGATTAGCTTCTATCTCGTGAGCTGAAACCAGACAACCAAGTATTTTGCCTTTTGTCACTCCAAATACACACTTTTCTGGATTTAGCTTGAGACCAGCCTGTCTCATGCGAGCGAAGGCGGTTGCTAGATCTGATACATGATCTTGCCTTTTGGCACTTTTGACTAAGATGTCATCAACGTATGCCAATATGGTTTTGAACAATTCGTCCTTGAACACAGTGCTTGACATTCGGCAGAAACTGCTTCCTGGATTCCGAAGCCCCTCAGGCATCCTGACGAAGCAAAAAGTGCCAACTGGTGTGATAAAGCTGGTTTTCTCCTCATCCTCCTTTTTCATCCAGATTTGGTGATAGCCAGAAAAGCAATCTAAGAGGGACATCATTTCACTTGCTGCTGCTTGATCAACAATCTTGTCAATTCTTGGTAGTGGGAAATCATCTTTTGGGCAAGCTTTATTGAGGTCTGTGAAATCAATGCACATTCGCCGTTTTCCATTCTTCTTCTGAACTGGTACAGTGTTTGCTAGCCATGTTGGATATTTGACTTCGCGTATGACATTGGCGTCCAGCAGCTTTTGCACTTTGGCTTTTACTGCATCAGCTTTCTCTTCTGACATCTTTCTCAACTTTTGCTTTTTTGGCTTCATATCAGGACTGATTGCCAGCTTATGCTCAACTATGCTTCTGTCGACACCTGGTAAATCTTTGCTTGACCAAGCAAACACATCTTTGTTATTTCAGAGGAATTCGATGAGCCTATCTTCTTCGTCCGGCTCTAAATCTGAGCCAATGATCACTTCTCTGTCAAAGACATCGGGCTGCAACTGCACTTGCTTCGTCTCTGCAGCTTTCTGCATCTTTCTGCTATCTTTCTTGATATTTGGCTTTTCTTCTGGGTAATATGGATCTTTCTCTTCAAGCAAATGCACATTTCGTTGACCTGGAGCTCTAGCTTTTTCGATGTTTCTGGCTTCCCTCTGGTCGCCATATACAGTTATAACTCCTTTGAGAGCTGGCATTTTCATGCATAGGAATGACTGCCTTATGATGATGTCAAAAGCATTTATGACTCCTCTTCCGAAGATGACATTGTAGTCAAAGACCATGTCCACCACATCAAAGGTGATGTATTCTGTTCTTGCATTGGATGTGTCACCGAAGGATACTTGCAGTGAGATTTTCCCAAGTGTTTGGGTTCGCTTCCCCCCGAAGCCAACCAACGGAGTGTCTGATGGCTCCAGGTTATCTGGGTTGATATTGGTCATGTTTCTCAGTGTTTTTGCTAGGATGATGTCAGCAGAGCTTCCTGTGTCCACGAGCACCTTTCCAATCGTCCAGCCAGCAATATTGGCTTCGATCGACATAGCGTCGTTGTGTGGGTAGTTATGGAGCTTGAGATCTTCCTCAGTGAAAGTGATGGGCATATGAGACCATTCCGACTTCTTGTACGGGCCATCAACAGAGATGTTATTGACTTGGCAAAAATATCTTTTCCTTTGCTTTTTGTTCTCAAAAGCAAGCGATGATCCTCCAAAAATGGGCATGATGTGTCCATAGCTTGGGAGTGGACTTGGAGCTTCTTGCTGATTGGCTTTTTGTTGTGAGAGTGGTGGTGGTGGTGGCAGCTCCTCAACCTTTATGTTTTTGAAGCTGCTTGCTGGGAGGTTTGAGGGTATAAGTGAGGATATATGGCTTGTGGGTAATAGTGCTGAAAGGTTTGTGGCGAAGGCAAATATTGGGTTGCCATCGCTGTTGATGGATGCACAGTGTTTGAGTTTAGCGAAGGATATACTGGGCAGTATGGTTGGATAGCTTGGGAAGGGTTTTGGGTATTTGATTGCGAAGCCGATATTGGCTTCGTTTGGGTTGCTTGAATCTTCTCTGCTCTTAGCTTTTCTATTGTTTTCTTGATATCTCTGCACTGTTCTGTGCCATGGGTATGATTTTTGCCGTGGTATTGGCAAAACAGCTCAGGTCCCGCTGGACCTCTTCCTCGGCCTCTGCCGGCTTTTCCACCCCTCTGAGTGGGCTCATTTCTCTGGTTGTGGTATTGGCTTTCTGGGTACGATGGTTTGGTTTCGTAAGAAGGGGGCGGATTGTCCACCTTCATGATTGTTTGGTGGGAGTAGTTTTGGTAGTTGTGGCTGTGGTGATGGGTTTTGGCTTGTGACTCATATTGGTTTCTCATGATGGCTTCTCTTGCCAATCTCATTCGGTTGTCATTGTCAGAGCGACAGTATTTTTTGAACTCCTCGTATAGGTCTGCCAGAGTAGCTGGTGTCTCTCTTGCGATATGCTGTGCAAACAATCCCGGACGAAGCCCTTGTATTGCTGCGAATTTTGCTGCTTCATCAGGGATATGTGGGGCCTGAGCATGTAGAGTGACGAATCTGCGGAAGTAGTCCTCTAGTGGCTCCTTCGGCTGTTGGTGTAGTGTGAGTTCAGCATATGAGAGTGATTTGTCTCCCATGATGCCAAAATTTTTGATAAGCTCCCTCTTCAGATCATACCAGCTGTTGATTGATAGGCCAGGCAGCTTCGTGTACCAATTCATTGCTGTGCCATCGCAGACAATGATGAAGGATTTTGCTAGCACAACATCATCTCCTCCTGCCGAAGCTATTGCAGCTTCATAGCTCATTAGGAATTGTTTTGGGTCGGTGAGGCCGTTATATCTTGGTAGAGAGATGGGTTTGTAAGAAGGTGGCCATCTTGCCAGTTGGAGGCTTTCTGAAAGTGGACACATATGATCGATGGGATGAGTGTGGAGTGTTTGGAAGCCGGTTTGGGATGAAGAATTGTGGTTTGGTGGGTTGGTGATATTTGGCTCATTGAGCTCTGCTTGGAGCTCAGCGACTTGCTTTTTGGCTTTCTCGAGCTCTTGACGCAGCTTTTCAGATCTGGAGCTTGTGTTGTTCAGCCTCCTTTGCTTCGCTTGCCTCAGCTCCTCGAGCTGCTTCTTGACTTGCAGCAATTGATGCTGCTGCTCCTCTTCCTCCTCTTGCATTTGTTGCTCTAGCTCGAGCTGTGCAGCATCTAGCTCTCTCTGTTGCTCAAGGCGTCGGAGACGAAGCCTTTCTTCGATTCGGTGCATTCTCTCTTCGGTGGTAAGGGTTTCTTCATCGGTCTCTTGATCGTCGAGAACGGCTTCGGTTATTGGTGGTGGATTTGTTGGTGGATTTGTGGGTCGGGGGGCAGCTTCGATGCTGAGGGTTGCATTTGACACGGTGGTGGTTGGTTTGGTTGGTTTGGTTGGCTTTTTTGGTGGCATGGTGGTTATCGTGGGTTTTGTTCGTGCACTGCACAAACGGTGGGCGCCAGTTGTTGGGTTAGTAGCCGAAGCCAATAGTCCCAAACAACAGCTGAGACGGGACAACTGAGAAGCAACAATGAATTACTTATCTACAGTATCCTGGAATCAACAACCTTTACATGGAGGGGAGGGGTCCCCTTTTATAGGGAGACCAAGGGTCTTTACATTCCCATTGTACCCCTGAGATCAGGCATCATCCTCTAGACTATACAATACAAATAGCCTATGGACACTTTGGTACATTTACTCCTCCCAATGTGAATGCATAGACTTGTGATTCCGTGTTTGACTTGGCTTGGACTTGGTCTCCTTGGACTCGATCCATGTCTGCTTCGCCGGCTTCCTAAGGCTCTGTAGCTCCTGGAATTGGCTTCTTCTGAGTCGAGATGACCCTAAGCCACTTCCCGGCGTCCAGGAAGCCGATGGCTCCTGCAAGAACCTGCAGTTTAGAGTGAACCGAAGCTTGCCGTTAACTTATTCATAGCTTTTGACATTCAATAGTATCAATATTTCACCGAATTGGCTTCTAACTTGATTCCGATAACGCCACATTGGCTTCCTGCAACACGATCACCGAAGCCGATTGGCTTCCGCATATAGCAAGATGTGACTACCGAAGCCGATTGGCCTTTGTATTCAGCAAGACGTGACGAGCGAAGCCGATTGGCTTTCGTATACAGCAAGACTTGACGAGCGAAGCCGAGTTAGAGATCTGTAGAGCAAAATGAAGCTAAATTGGCTCTATCTCCTTCGTTCATTGCTGCCCTTACGCGTGAGATGAAGCAAAACAAGTAGAAGGCGTTTGTCGGCGGGCCAAATCCCCAACATATGCCATGGAAGTGCTGAGAGGATTTCCTGTAATATTCCACCTTAGATGAAGCCTGACAATCAAACCACTGCCAGAACTTCTGGCACAAGCCAGAGGCTGTCGGAGTTTTCAGGTCGGAAGATCCAGAGCCGGCTGGATTTTAAGACATTCTTACTGGGCCAAACCGGTCAGACCGGTCTGGGAAACCGGTCAGACCGGTTCTCCCAGTCAGCTTCATATGAGTGGATTTCTCTTCTTTGCTCTCTTAAAGAAATTCTTTCTTAATTGATTCCATATTTTCCTGCACTTCAAAGTAAAATGCTCTGCTAGAGAGCCATTAAAAACATCGCATGGCATAAGGGGAATAAATGGTAAGAGTAAGTGACTTAAACATATCCAAGCATTCACAACTGAATATGAAATACTTGTATCCACAGAGAATAGAATATGTATAAGTCAACCAACTAGAACATGTTACCGAGATGTCATTGGAAATGATGTAGTGGATTTAGCGATGCTTTGGCAAGTTGATGGTGTTCACATATTTTTATTTATTTGCCAAAGCCCCAATGCATCTCTATTCCCCTGCATGTCTAGCAAGTACTTTTAGGTACCCAAAACATGTTGGGTCCTTTAAGGTTGGTAACAAGAAACTTGGGAACCCAAATAGCTCTTATGCTAGTGTTGACGCGGAAAATCGGCAGTCGTATCCTCAGCGAGCAACACAACAAGGCCAGGGAGATCTGCTTCACTCCGGAGCTGGTCCTGCACTTTGTCCAGGTTCGCGGCGTGCCAGTCAATTTGACCTGTAATTGACAAGGGAATAAACAGTTAAATTACTCTTTGATTGTGCCGGCTCTATTACAGACGGCAGATGCACGTTGGATTTAGCCACGACCCAATCGGACTTGCATCGGCCGATGCCAATCGGACCTCAAAATCGGACTTCATAGATGACCTCAATCGGACCAATATAATCGGACCTCAATCAGACATCGAATCGGACCTCAGAATCGGACCAATCAGGATCGGACCTTGATTAATGTAACAGATCTAATACAAGATAGTAGTCTTACAGCTAATCTAAATGCAAAATTAACGGACCGGCTATGCCTTTGAGCAAGATATTAAATAATCAAAGTAGAGCCAATGCGTCGTCCACCTTGCCTAGTTGACAGTATGATTCATCTCATCGGACCATCTAGCTAACCAATCAAACCAGAACTGTTTCGACACGGTTTCACAGACGGATACAGCGCACATACTCCAGCTATGATCGGACCAGATAGCTAAACGATCAAACTTGATTCACCAACAGAACAACTAAACAAGATGCTCGCACGGGTAATTAATCAGATTAAAGCAAATAAGCATTAAAACGGTAACAAGATCATTCCAATATTCAAAGCTGTCTTTGAATAATCAAGAGAAATCTAGCTCCGACGCAGGGAATCTAAATCAAACCCAACACCCAAAGAACAACCAGATAAAGCTGTGAAGATGAATCGGACCTAGAACGATATTGTGAGATAAGTATTGCTCAAATCGGACTAAACCAATGCTCATAGCTGTTGAAGAATCAGATTAATTCACATGGCGCAGATCTAAATCAATCTAGCAACTTCAAACAACCGCATAAGCTGTCTTCTAATAATCAAGAGAAATCTAGCTCCGACGCAAGGAATCTAGATCAAACCCAAAAACTGAAAGAACAACTCGATAAACGATAAATCACTGAATAATCAAGAGAAATCTAGCTCCGACGCAGGGAATCTAAACCAATCTTGACAATTCAAAGATAAATCGGATGAACAGCATAAACGAGAAAGGGCGATGCGCCTCAATTCAAAGCTTATACTAATTCGATAAGTTGACAATCTTACTGGTAAGCCGTAGATCGAGAACTGATGCAGCCCGTTCACCAATGAGTTCGTCGAGATCTACTCTAACCTACTCCTAGGATTTTGGCGTGAAGCCGGGTTGTATTGATTGTGTGAATTCTTTTTTACAATGGACGAGGGTTTATATTTATACCCTGGTCATGAAGAGTCCTGATCGGACTTGACTAACTTGCAGATAAAGTAAACTATTCTAAGATAGAATGGGACTCTAAATAAGCCTTCAAAAAGGAAATAACCCCCACATCTGATACGCTTCCTTTTTAGCCGACGCGCCTTCTTTTATTCGTCATCAGATCGGACTTTTGCTTTATCGGACCCCTCTCCCAGCGTCGGCTTTCTTCTCTATCACATTCGGCTTTGACCAGTCAACGGGCCCACTGCTCAGTTCCAGCGCTGCTTACGTCACCATCTGACTCAGCACTCCCGGTGCGAAAATCCGGTGTCAACACATGCCCCCCAATTTTGGGATAAAATATATTTTATTCCAAAATTCGTATCTGTCATCATAACTCCTTCACCGATTTTCGTGCCGAAACTTCCCATCCTTGCACTGTGCGGTTCCTCGATTCTCGGGCCACAGCCGTTTTCTCCTTATAAAAACCCCCGCCGGCGGCCACACTGTTCACTTCTCCTTCTTCGCCAAGCACCCGCACTGCTCATCTTCTTCCTCCTCTCTTCCGAGCGACCATTCGTATTCATTCAAGCCCAAACCAAAATCCGCTCAAATGGCCGAATCATCCTCCATGGGTGCCCTTCAGTCTTCTACATCCGCATCTATTTCCGCCTCCGCTCCGGCAAGTTCATCAGCGGCAGCGCTCTCCACCATGGCAGCAGCCACGACCTCGACAATGGCGGCGGCCTCACGACCTCGACAATGGCGGCAGCAGCGAGCTTGACAATGGCGGCAGCCACGACCTCAACAATGGCAGCCGCAGCGAGCTCCTCAGCCCCTTCTTCACCGCCTCTCTTCGCCTCAGGCTCTTCCTCGGCGCCCGTAGGATCATCAGTAGGAGAAGCGCGCCATCCAATCCCGGAGGTATTTTACTGAATCCGAACTCATTTTCGTATTCTGAGATTCGGCTTTTCAAACTCATTTTCATTTCGCATTTTTACCCTTTAGGCCATTCGTGCCCAAACACTAATCCCCGCAAATGATGTCCGAGGGCTTTATTTCCTTGGTCCAATGGGAGATCCGGACCCCACCGAGTTTATCAATCTGGAAACTCTCCGAATTCTATTCAAGACCTCGGGATTTGATATCGATGACTGGAAGAATGCTTTCCGCTCGTGGTCGACAGTTCTCCCTGGATGGAAGGACTGGTATCTGAGAGTATCAGCCTCCAAGTCTGCAATCTGGGACAAATTAGACATTGCTCAATGCATCGGCCTCAGCATCGGACCCATTATCAAGAACGAGAACCTCCTGATCACCGCATCACAATTCTGGTCTGATGCATTGAACGCCTTCCTCTTCGGTCATGGTCCGATGACCCCAACACTGCTCGACGTGGTCATGCTCCTTGGTCTCAATGTCACCAGCAATAAGCGCCCCCTTAGGCTCGATATCAAACTCAGTCATCACTTCAAGACCAAGAACTCTGGTGGCTGGACAGGATATATGAATAGCAATCATCGGACTGGACCTGTCACCGACCGTGAACACGCAGCCTTCCTGAATATGTGGCTGGATAGATTTTTCTTCTGCGGCACTACACTCGGTCCGACGGCAAATTATCAGCACTTGGCCGAGTTGTTGGCAGGTAATAATATCATCAACCTCGGCCAATATCTCTTGGGGTCAGTGTACAACTTGCTCCATCAAGTCGTCCGGCGCCTGAGGACCGGACCGCCTATTACCAATCTCGGCGGGCCATGGTGGTTCATCCAAATGTGGTTGATGCTACACTTGAGCAAGGTCCTCAAAGTAAATATCCGGAGACACAAGTTCCCAGAGAGCAGACCTGAATCAGAAGAGGTCACCTTGCGCCGATGCACTTCATTTGGTGAAGCTTCCATGAGTTTCCTCGCCGATAAATTGTCGGCCAAAGAATCGTCTAAGTACCTCGCACTCCTCTATAGAGGCATTGCTGACGACAAGGCGCTCTGGTTCTTGTATGAGGATGCTGACGAATACGAGCTGCGCTATAAATTCAAGCTCGGCATGATTGTGGAGGCAGACTTGTATCAATGCCCAATTCCTCCCAATCGGCCTTAGCCTGAGCAAGCAAGGGCAATCAACCTATGAGTACTATCATCCAAATCTGGCCGCCCGTCAGTTTGGCATTGGCCAACTTCCCCCTCACTTGTTCCTGGCCGATCAAATCTATCAAAGGGGAAAGATTGATTCAAATGTTGAGTGGGATCGTCTCCTCAATCTCGAGCCTCCCCTTGACCAAACAAACTTATATACTTTTGCAATCGGCCTTGTAGCTCATCGGACTTTCAATACATGGTGGGCCGAATGGCGTCAACATCTATTCTGCATCGCCTGCAAGACTTATGTCCGGAAGCTGCACCCCACCTTCAAGGGTAAACCAGAGGTAATATTCGTGAATTTGCTTCTTTCCTTTGCATTATTTCAGCTTATCAAACAATCTCTCCTTTTGTCAGGATGTCGATCGCTCTCCTCCATCGGTAACTCGATCCGGGAAGCAAGTCGTCTACAGCAACATCTCGCCAGATCCGTGGATCGGCTGCGATTCCCCCACCATCGGCAAGCTCCTGTCGGTTCTTAGTGACAGCAGGAAAAGGAAGAAGCCGACGTCCTCCAAAACTCTCAAGCGCCAGAAGACTGCTCTGGTAAGTTTAATATTCATCAAACTCCACTACTCTCTTTATCGAAATTAATCCTCCTTTTGCAAACCCAGATCATCGGACAATCTTCGCATCAGCCAAGCCTGACAACGCTTTCAAGCTCATCGGCTAAGGAGGCTTCAGGATCGGACCCCCAGAGATCATCAAGCCCAATCCAAATGCAATCAAGCCCCATCCAGGCACAATCGGTTCATTCGCCTTCATCTGAGAGGACCATAACAGGTTCGCCTCGTCAATCAAGTCCGCTAGCTCAAGAAGAACCAGCACAAACAGGCCAAGGGCTTCAAGAAGAATGTTCAGCATCTCCCCAACAGGTTCGATCAACCGACTCTACAGATGCAACGGTAATCATCAGCCGATCTCTTTAACAGCTAAAAACTAGCTTGATCTTATTCTCTCTCTCCCAGCAAATTATTCAGCATGTCTTGACGGATCTGGAGATTGCACAAAGAGAAATTCAAGGCGGCAACATCGAAATCTTCCAACCTGGACCTGAGCAGGAATCGGCCTGGAAGCAAGTAAGTATCCTAGCTTGACACACTCATATCGGCTTCTTTTGATATCGTATCTGACCATTTCCTTGTTCACAGGCTCAAGATACTCCCCAATCCAGCCAGACCACATCAATTAACTTTGATCGGCCGGTAATAGGAGAAGAAGAAATCAATTCCGGGCCAGGCATGCTGTCTGACGAGGTGAAGGATAAGCTGCTTGACATATCCGCATTCCTTCATCAAAATATCGTCGATCTCGTCCAGGATGCAGAGCCGATTCGTCAGATCGTCAAGACTCTGCGAGGTCAGCTTCCTTTGGACTTGGAGGAGGCATTGATACCGGCGGCCTATATAGAAGGTCATTCTTTCCCAGTGATGCAAGCCAGCCGCCGGATCACGAATCGGACCTCCCAGCAAGACCTGATCAAGGCCAGAGATGAAAAACGAGCTCAAGCTGCAGAATCGACAAAACTGATCGAAGAGTTATCGGCGCTCCCTGCTTCTATCAACTTAGAACTTGAAAATCTGCGAGCCAGGGAACAAGCGCTAGAACAAGAACTCATCCAAGTCCGATCAAGCATCCAGGCTAAGGCAAAAGAACTTGATGACCTCCCAACTCTGAAGGCGAAGGCCGAAGAAGATTACAAGACTCATATCAAGGCTGCCAAAGAGATCCATAAATCAATCAAGCCTACAGAAGGGGATGCTGAAGCCGACGCCAGGACCATCGCAGATGTAGACAAGATCCGTCAGGCCGCCCTTGACTTGATAGTTAGATATTTGCAGCCCTGAACAGTTTTTCAAACTTGTCTGACCCGCTACCAAGCGGTCTGATACACTGGTAGCCTGCTCCGCCATCGAGCGGCTTAATGATGTAATAAACTTCTCTTTTGTTGCATATAGCCCTTAAGGCGATGCATGTCGCATCGGCTTTCATATTTTGTTCTTGAGGCAATGTCTCCATCGGCTTCCAAACCTGACGCGCAGCATCGGCTTTACGAATTTACCACAATGCTAGGGTAGTATTTCTTCAAATATTTCCCGTTCAATGCTTTAGGAAATGTTTCCCCTTCAAGCGTCTGTAGAATATAAGCATTGCCAGGAACACATCGGACGACTCGATAGGGCCCCTCCCAGTTTGGTGACCACTTGCCGTATCTGGGATCCTTAGAACCAATTGGCAGAATAACTTTCCACACGAGATCGCCCTCTTTGAATTCTTTTCCCTTAACTTTCTTATCATAATGCCTCGCAACTCTGAGCTTGTTAGCTTCGATGCTCTCCAGAGCGCGTAGCCGACGAACAGCCAAGTCATCGGACTCACTATTCATGAGTTCCATGTATTCGCCGGCCTTTAATTTATCCTGAAGTTCGATACGCCTTGATCCAGTACGAATTTCCCATGAAAGAACGGCTTCATGCCCATAAACCAGTTCATACGGAGAAACCTTGATCGATCCATGGCAAGCCATTCGATATGCCCATAGAGCTTCAGGAAGCACAATATGCCACTTTCTCGGGTACTCCTCAATCTTCCTATCAATCAACTTGATCAAACTTTTATTGGAGGCTTCAGCTTGACCGTTGGCTTGTGCGTAGTATGGTGATGAATTGAGGAGCTTGATACCCATATCAGCAGCAAAATTTTTGAACTCGTCAGACGTAAACATCGTACCTTGATCCGTCGTGATCGTCTGTGGAATTCCAAATCGGTAGACAATGTGCTCTCTAACGAAATCAATAATATTCTGGGACTTCACCTCCTTCAAAGGAATAGCTTCAACCCATTTGGTGAAATAATCTATTGCCGTTAATATGAATTTATGTCCCTTGCTTGAATGTGGAAAAATCTGGCCGATCAGGTCAATTCACCAACCTCTAAACGGCCATGACTTGATGATAGGGTTCATAGCCGATGCTGGAGCTCTCTGAATATTTCCATATCTCTGACACTCTTGACATCCTTTATAATATTCAAAGCAATCTTCCAAAATTGCCGGCCAATAATATCCGTTCTTCCTGACCATCCACTTCATCTTGAACGCCGATTGATGAGCCCCGCAAACGCCTTCATGAATCTCTCCTATCAAGACCTTGGCTTCTTCAGGTCCGATGCATCTTAACAGGACTCCATCAACTGAGCAAAAATAAAGCACTCCTTCAACCAAGATATGCCTGATTGATTTGTAGCGTAACTTCCTGGAAGTCTTGACAGAAGAATCCTTTAAATATTCAACGATTTCTTTCCTCCAATCTCCTTCTGGTATCTCCTGTACCATCACATCGGACATAGGCCGATAGCCAGACGCTTTTTGTGCCAGCCGATTTGCTTCCTCGTTATGATGTCTTGGAATATGCTTAAGAGTTACCAGGGCGAACTGGTCAACCAAATCTCGGCATTTTTCAAAGTAAGGCATCAACGCATCCATCTTGCAATCATACTTGCCAAGCAACTGGTTAATAATCAATAAAGAATCTCCAAATACTTCAACAAATTGAGCGCCGATTTCTTTAAGAATCTGGAAACCTTTCATCAATGCTTCATACTCCGCCTGATTATTTGTCCACTTTTCAATCGGATAAGCAAACTCGAATCTTGCCCCCCGAGACGAAATAATAAGCAGGCCAATTCCGCAACCATCATTGCAAGATGAGCCATCAAAGAACATGGTCCAGGGAACTGCGTCAACCACATCGGCCTCCGTATTCATCGGACCAGTCACATCAATCTCCATGGTGCATTACTCAACAGCATCAACACTAGGTCCACAATGATAAGCAACCAAATCAGCCATCACTTGCCCTTTTACCGCTTTGGCCGATTCGTATTTAAGATCAAACTCTGTCAGAGCAAAAACCCACTTGCCAATTCTCCCTTTCATGATTGGCATCGACAACATGTATTTGATCACATCCTCCCTGCAGACGACAGTGCACTCGGCCGATAGCAAATAATGCCTCAATTTTGTACAAGAAAAATATAGACAAAGGCAAAGCTTCTCCACATACGAATACCGAGTCTCAGGATCCAGCAATCTTCGGCTTAAATAAAATATGACTCGCTCTTTTCCATCAACTTCTTGGATTAAAACAGAGCCGATTGCATGATTAAAAGCCGATAAATAAAGCTTGAACGGCTTACTCTCTTGTGGTGGAATAAGAACTGGCGGATATGCTAAATATTGCTTGATTTCATCCAGCGCCTTTTGATGTTGAGGCTCCCACACCAATTCTTCTCCATCCTTCAGCTTCAACAGAGGAGTAAACGCTTCCAATCGGACCGATAGATTTGATACAAACCTCCTCAGGAAATTGATTTTTCCAATCAAACTCTGCAATTGCTTCTTGTTTACTGGAGGCTCAATATCATCAATCACCTTGCGGTTCTGATCATTCACCTTGATTCCTCTCTCATGAACCAGGAAACCGAGAAACTGGCCGGCCGATACGCCAAAAGCACACTTGAGCGGATTCATCTTTAATCCATGTTGCCTTGTGCATTCCAGCGTCTCCTTCAAATCGGCCAAATGCTCCTGATAGCCTTTCGACTTGATCACCACATCATCAATGTAGATTTCAACTATCCTGCCGATCAACTTATGAAAAATATAATTCATAGCACGTCGATAAGTAGCACCGGTATTTTTTAAACCAAAAGTCATAACAACCCATTCATACAAACCGAGAGCACCTGGGCATTGGAATGCAGTCTTAGGGATATCTTCTTCCGCCATAAAAATCTGATTATAACCAGCATTACCATCCAGGAAGCTCATCACTTTATGGCCCGATGCTGCATCAACAAGCATATCGGCCACTGGCATCGGATATTCATCCTTCGGGGTCGCCTTGTTCAAGTTCCTGTAATCAATGCAAACACGCAGCTTTCCATTTTTGTTATAAACAGGAACTATATTTGACACCCACTCAGCATATCGACATGGCCTGATAAACTTAGCTTCAAATAGCTTCATTATTTCGGCCTTAATTGGTTCGTACATCTCAGCCTTGAACTTCCTTGCGTACTATTTGTGCGGCCGATATCCTAGTTTGATGGGCAGCCGATGCTCAACAATATCACGGCTTAAACCTGGCATTTCATAATATTCCCAAGCAAAACAATCAGAATACTCTTTCAAAATTTTTATTAATTCTTGTTTATACTCAGGATCCAACTTAGCACTGATATACGTCGGCCTTGGCCTATCACCAGATCCTCTTCTAACTCATCGGCCGACGTAAACCCAAATCCTAACTTACCGAATTCACTTCGGTCCTCATAATCTTCTATACAATCGGCCATTTAAAATAAAGTCTCTGAGCCGACTGCTTGGATCGGCTGTAGTCCCTGATCGAACACCTTGAGGAAGTCGCCATCCCATGCTTTCCCTGACAGGCATTCAACCCCTTCGAACTCCCAAATCAATGACTCGGCTGTTGCAATGCTAACCGAATCATCAGCTGGGACAATCTCCACATTGTTGCCTTACCACTAAATCAAGCATTGGTGCATCGTGGATGGGACACAACAGTTGGCATGAATCCAATCTCGCCCGAGAAGCATGCTGTAGGAACCCTGACCATCAATCACAAAGAAAGTAGTTGGCAATGTCTTGTTGCCGATGGTCAACTCTACATGAATTGCCCCCCGAGGCTCTGAAACATTACCGCCGAAATCCTTGAGCGTCATATTTATCTTGATCAGATCATCAATCCCTTTACCCAACTTGCGGAATGTGGAATAGGGCATGAGATTGACAGCAGCTCCCCCATCAACCAGCATCTTGGTCATCGGTTTTCCATCAACGTATCCCTTGATGTACAGAGGCTTCAGATGCCGATATCCATTCGCATTTGGTTTCTCAAAGATGGCCTTCTCTGAATCAAGAACTAAGTATGCGGTGGCTTCTTCTAATTCATAATCAATCTCATCATCATCCTGTACATCAGGAGCAGCAAAATCAAAAGGCAACATCAAAACCATGTTTACCGGGGCCGATGCGCTTGCTTCATCGTCATTGGCCATCTTGACGCGCCAAGTTTTCTTCTCTTTGGCTAACTCTTGCTCCTGAATCTGCTCATGATGGCGCAACCGCTGAACACGTCTCCTTTTGGACCAAGAAATCCCTGATGGGCACCACTGTCCAGGCTTCATTTGAGGTTCTCTAATCCGATCTTGAACTGGAGCTTTCTCTTCCATTTTTTCAGGGCCACGAGCATCAACCTGGTCTTCATTATTTTTATGGCCATGAGTATCAACCCGGCCTTCATCTCCTTGATGACGATCATCAATCCTGACGCCGATCCGTTCATGAACTGATCGTCGACTTCTCTTAGAAACTCTGTATTCTTCATACTGGAAGCTGCATTCAGGACAATCTGCTTTGGACGGCAATCTGAGCTTTTCGTTCCAGCAGAATACGAAGAAAGGACATCTCCAGTGACCATCATCTTGATCGTACTGCTCATAAGTTTGACGCCTGTCCATATGCCAATCGGACCTATAGCCGTACTGACGACGATTGTCGGACCTGTCATCAAACCGGTGTCGGCCATCGGACCTGTCATCACGTCGGCGCCGATCATCAAGCCCTTCATCAAACCGCCTTGCCTGATATTCGTGCCTTTGGCGTCGTCATTCCTCGTGCTCTTCCCACGCTCGGGCTGCTGCCTGTTGCCTTTTATACTTGTTAATCAACATCTGGGAAGTCACGCGTGGCCGATATCCACCAGGAGTATTAGATTCACGCCCAAATGCCTGATGATTCCTTCGCAGCTCTTCAACAGTGACCTGAACTGCAGGATCAACGGCACCAGAACTCTTGGCGTGGTCCGATGTGACCACCTTGAACTTCCCCTTTTCACCAGCATCAATCATATTAATGGAAAAGGAGAAATCAACAAAGTTATTAGGAAAGGGATGACCGTCGATCTTCATGGCTTTCTTGTTATCTTCGAACTTGATCTTGCCAGATTCGATGGACTATTGGATCTCCCTCCTGAACACCTTGCATTCATTCGTCTCATGAGAAGTTGAGTTATGCCATTTGCAATACTTGCGCTTCTTTAACTCCTCGGCCGATGGGATAGAGTGATTTGCAGAAAGTTGGATAAGCTTCTCACTGAGTAGCATGTCAAAAATCTTATCGGGCTTTGTTATATCAAACCCAAATTTCTCAGGGTTCTGCTTGACCCATGGGCACGATACTGGCTCTTTGGATTTGGTCCATTCAGCTATATTGATATCAGCCTCTCTTCAGAATCAGAAAGATAGGACACTGGCTTAGAAAACTTTGTGCGCCTCGCCTCCTAGTATCGGATCTCATGGGCTGACACCTTTTGCACCAGCTGTCCCAATGTTTCAAACTCCTGAGCAGAAAACCTCTCCTTGATAGGCGCGAGCAAACCCTGGAATGCAAGCTCAGCCAATTGCGTGTCAGATAGCTTCAAGCTGCAGCACCAATTCCTGATATCACGGAATCGTTGAATATACTCCTTGATGGACTCATCGTTCCTCTGCCTGATAGCAATCAAATCAGAAATCTTCATTTCATTGAGACCAGAAAAGAAGTACTTATGGAACTGCTTCTCCATATCGGACCAGCCTGTGACCGATCCTGCTGGCAACGACGTGAACCAAGTAAACGCCGGCCCTGATAGTGACAGAGGAAAGAATCTGAGCCTGAGTCCCTCTTCAAAAGCAGCTTCACCGCATTGAGCCAAGAATCGGCTCACATGCTCAATGGTGGTCATATCGTCTTGCCTAGAGAATTTGGAAAAATCTGGCACTCTGTAGTGCGGAGGAAGTGGCACTGCATCAAAGTAGGATGGGTACGGGTGCCGATACAACCTCGCTTCATCTTTAAGCTTCAAACCGAACTGATTCTGGATCACCTCGGCTATCTTCTGTGACCAATCGGACTGTTCTCCTCCGAGTGGTATCCCACCAGCTTGATGCATATCCGTCATGTAATTATTGTAATCACCGACCATACACTGATGTGCAGGAATCTCAGTACGCATCCTTGCAGCTGCAAGTTGCTTTTCTTCCTCGTTCAGAGTCCTAGCATATTTCTCACCATGCGGGCCGACAATAGATCCATCGGCCATCAACAGAAAACCGTTGGCCAGCTGAATAGGTGGTGGAGTCGCCGGAGTTTGCGGAGCAACGGTCATGGCACAGTCTTCAGTACCTTTGCCTTTTCCTGAACCTGATGCCCCTGCAGAATCCGACACAAAGACTGGGCCCTTTAAGCAAATAGTATAATCCACCGCCTTCTTGATGAGATTGTCCAAAGAATTCACCAAAGTGCCTGACTGGTTAATCAATGCATGGTGGACAGCTTGATGAATCATCTCTGTCATGTTGACATGGTACTCCCGGGCATCAGTTGTCTTCTTGATCAATTCTGGGTCCGGAAGAGCACCTTTGAGCACAGGGCCTGAATGATTACGCCCGAATTGGCCAAGGCAGAGCTTTTCAAATGCTTCAATCTGGGCCTGAACTTCATCTAACTGGGCTTTAGACAGATCGGCCTTCGTAACTGGAATAGTTGTGTCAGGAACCTTGTTCTTGTCAGCCTTGGCTTTCTCAGCCGCCAACTTTTCAGCCGCTAGCTTCTCAGCTGCTAGTTTGTCAGCAGCGAGCTTAGCAGCAACTTCTTTTTCAGCATCAGACGACATCTTGGAATTTGTTTTACTGGTCCCACTGGGCGTGCCAAAAATGTGTTGACGCGGAAAATCGGCAGTCGTATCCTCAGCGAGCAACACAACAAGGCCAGGGAGATCTGCTTCACTCCGGTGCTGGTCCTGCACTTTGTCCAGGTTCGCGGCGTGCCAGTCAATTTGACCTGTAATTGACAAGGGAATAAACAGTTAAATTACTCTTTGATTGTGCCGGCTCTATTCCAGACGGCAGATGCACGTTGGATTTAGCCACGACCCAATCGGACTTGCATCGGCCGATGCCAATCGGACCTCAAAATCGGACTTCATAGATGACCTCAATCGGACCAATATAATCGGACCTCAATCAGACATCGAATCAGACCTCAGAATCGGACCAATCAGGATCGGACCTTGATTAATGTAACAGATCTAATACAAGATAGTAGTCTTACAGCTAATCTAAATGCAAAATTAACGGACCGGCTATGCCTTTGAGCAAGATATTAAATAATCAAAGTAGAGCCGATGCGTCGTCCACCTTGCCTAGTTGACAGTATGATTCATCTCATCGGACCATCTAGCTAACCAATCAAACCAGAACTGTTTCGACACGGTTTCACAGACGGATACAGCGCACATACTCCAGCTATGATCGGACCAGATAGCTAAACGATCAAACTTGATTCACCAACAGAACAACTAAACAAGATGCTCGCACGGGTAATTAATCAGATTAAAGCAAATAAGCGATAAAACGGTAACAAGATCGTTCCAATATTCAAAGCTGCCTTTGAATAATCAAGAGAAATCTAGCTCCGACGCAGGGAATCTAAATCAAACTCAACACTCAAAGAACAACCAGATTAAGCTGTAAAGATGAATCAGACCTAGAACGATATTGTAAGATAAGTATTGCTCAAATCGGACTAAAATCAATGCTCATAGCTGTTGAAGAATCAGATTAATTCACATGGCGCAGATCTAAATCAATCTAGCAACTTCAAACAACCGCATAAGCTGTCTTCTAATAATCAAGAGAAATCTAGCTCCGACGCAAGGAATCTAGATCAAACCCAAAAACTGAAAGAACAACTCGATAAACGATAAATCACTGAATAATCAAGAGAAATCTAGCTCCGACGCAGGGAATCTAAACCAATCTTGACAATTCAAAGATAAATCGGATGAACAGCATAAACGAGAAAGGGCGATGCGCCTCAATTCAAAGCTTATACTAATTCGATAAGTTGACAATCTTACTGGTAAGCCGTAGATCGAGAACTGATGCAGCCCGTTCACCAATGAGTTCGTCGAGATCTACTCTAACCTACTCCTAGGATTTTGGCGTGAAGCCGGGTTGTATTGATTGTGTGAATTCTTTTTTACAATGGACGAGGGTTTATATTTATACCCTGGTCATGAAGAGTCCTGATCGGACTTGACTAACTTGCAGATAAAGTAAACTATTCTAAGATAGAATGGGACTCTAAATAAGCCTTCAAAAAGGAAATAACCCCCACATCTGATACGCTTCCTTTTTAGCCGACGCGCCTTCTTTTATTCGTCATCAGATCGGACTTTTGCTTTATCGGACCCCTCTCCCCGCGTCGGCTTTCTTCTCTATCACATTCGGCTTTGACCAGTCAACGGGCCCACTGCTCAGTTCCAACGCTGCTTACGTCACCGTCTGACTGAGCACTCTCGGTGCGAAAATCCGGTGTCAACAGCTAGTTTGAGGTGAACTAATCACTCTAGTAGCATAAGTGCCAGCTTTGTCTTTTCCAAGCTTAGCAAAGTCATAATGGACAAGATCAGATTTTGGAGCATTACCATTTGGACAATCCTTACCTAGGTGTCCTTTTGATCGACAAGTGTAGCAAATGCTATTCTTGATATTTCTTGGTGATTTGCTCTTCTTGTTGATCACTTGTCCCGTGCTAGCTTTGTTGCTTGAGGATGTAGCTTGATCATTCTCCTTGGGAGCTTGGATGGCTGCCTCAGCCAGAACCGGTCGGACCGGATCCTCAAACTGGTCAGACCGGTTTGGTGCAGGCAGTGGCTCCAACTTCAGTGGACAGGCATTAATTAAGTGTCCAAATTCCTTGCATTTGTAGCATAGTCTTTTCTTGGATTTTCTTTGCTTCTTTGCCTTGCTTTTATGCTTAAGAGAGCACATGTATGCATAATGTCCCATATTTGAGCATTTGAAGCATAGTATGTGATCAAGCTCCTTTTTTCTTCTTTTGTTGAGTCTTGTTCTTGTTGATTTGCTTGTTAAGCTGAGGGATTAAGCCAGTGACCATTAATCACTTCTCAAGCTTATTCACCATGTTTTCACGGTTATCTTGAGAAGGTTGCACTTGGCTCTTTCCTTTAAGCTTGACCAAGTCATTCTTGATCTTTTCATTCTCTTGCTTGATATCTTCTATTTCTTTAGCAAGGTGATCATCACAAGACTCTACAATAACATGCTCAACACAGGATTTGGTTGCTTGGGAGCAACACAGTTTTTCACATAACAAAATTGAATTCATGTGAGAGCATGTGCATGTGTGTGTATGAGGTTCAAAAAATTTTACCCATGTAACCATGACCTCATGAGCTGTTTCTAGTAGAGCATATGATTCTACAATCTTTTTATGAGAACATTCAAGTTTCTTATAGTTAGATTGTAAAGCCATATGCTCACCAGTGAGCTTCTCAAGTTGAGCACCATGCACTTGTTTTTCTTGTTCTAAGGATGCTACATGTTGACGGTCGCTAAGTATCACTTTTGACCATCAACTCCTGCAAAAAATATATCAAATACAATCACCAAACATAGTGATAGGGTTTATTACTAACTATTTCCACGAGTGTTGGTGTTTTACCTTATCACGCAGAAAAGGACACTATAGGCTCGAGATGAGATATAAAATATCAATATCACAAAGTATCTCAAATGCCAAGTCGGACTGCACCATTATATAGAGCTCGTTGAGACGATTCCAATGAATATATTATTTGTATGATTCGAAGCTCGGATATAGAAAATATAAATAAAAGCACATGCGGGCCCACCAGGCCGGGGCCACCCAGGCGGGGCCCACCTACTGGCGCCCTCCACCGCGCAAGCACGAGATCGCAGCCAGGGGGGCCCACGGCCTGGGCAGCCACTGTGGCGGAACCGTTCAGCTTAAACCGGCTCAAGTGCGTTGGATCGTCATTTTACTGACAATCACAGCTTACGCACTTCAGACGGTATAAACTCGGTAGTCCGTCAGATGTCCTCAGGACATCTGAAACCTCCACGAACTCAAGTACAAATCACATACACAGATTTGCATCACATAGGAGTACAACAGAAGAATTCACAACACACTTAATTATACAAGGAGTAGAGTTATTACACACATAAGATCAAACTACAGAATTTCTTAAACCAGAGGTCGGTCATAACAAGGACAGTTTGATGACCATAATTGGTTTAACAAAACAAGACAAGTCAAGAGGACATGTTGGGCTCATCAACATGCCTCTTCTTCTTCTGGAGTCCTTCCCTGCCTTACTGAACATCTTCTAGCGGCTCTGCAACATTTATAGTATCTTGAGTACAAAAGTACTCAGCAAGTCTGACCCGTCTACATAAACATATGAATACAGACACACAAGGGCATGCAAGGCTTTGAGGCTGTGGATAGGTATCACTTTTGCATAAAAGCTTACTAGAATACTCCTAAACTTTTAGACTTAAACCGTTTAAGTGATTACCTGATATACTAGATTAACAGTAGGAGTAAATCACACATGTGGTATATAAGCAAGCCTCAGGTTTCATAAGCATCATCAACATTAACTTGTTCTAAGCTGTCTAGCAGCGATCAAGCGGTATTCATACCGAGAAGTGCGGCGATCCGGACCAATTTTTATCCCTGCAGGGTATAACTTAGTCATACACGTTGTGTGGTCCCCAGGGTGGTCCACACAAGGCACCCTTTCACTATGGTCACTCCAAGTCCTGAATTGCCCTCGCTCAAACCCAGGGATGCCCCCCACATCGGCCCCACGTCTGGCAGCACCCGACATGTGAGTTTACGGCCACGTCCCTGCCACCAACCTCGACTAGTCCAGCGAACCACAATTCAAGACTAGGAGTAACCACAGCTACATCAGCTCACCGGTTGGAATCTTCAGTATATGACTAGTACGTTCAAAGCTTGATCACAGGTAAACAACAACAATCCTAAAACGATCGAGGCGATGTGTCGGCTTGAGAATCCTTTCCCAACCTTCACCCTCGCACCCGATCTCCATTTCATCTTAATAACATCAAGTAAAGGTGATAGAGCAAAACCTGAGCTCACTAATGCTATGATGGAACTGTGAGGAATCTAAGCATGCTAAGCTTCACTAAAATAGGTTGACATCTAGTATTTCCCTAATCAAGGAAGGTTATGCAATCAACAGATCACACAACTCCTAGCACGTAATGCATGCAATACAATAGTAATACGTGAAGTAATACTTAAAATAGGGTTTGGATGCTCCGGTGCTTGCCTTGATCAACAGCAGGGTTAAAGTCAGCAACAACGGCAGCAGCAACAGGCTCTGGCTCTAGCTCCAACTCAACCTCTTCGGGCTCCTGGGGTCCTTCTGGTGGAAGCTCGACGAACTCGACTCTGGAAGCTTCTTCTATAACGATATGATGCATAAGTTAGTACACTCAAACCTAAGAACAAGCTAGACAGCACAGAAAAACTCTAAACATGTGATTTCCTATTTATTCCTATTTTTCTAGAATTTTTAAAAAATTTTAAAAGCATTAATGAAATATACTACTCAAATAAAAGAATTATCCTATTCATTATTATTAATTTCTTATTATAAATCATTATCCATAATTTTATTTATACTTATCCTATTTATTTATTTAAATACCAAAAATAAAAGGTATTTAAATAAATAATCTAACTATTATTCTAAATCAAAACCATTTAAAACCTATTTAAAAACTAAATCTAAAAACTAAAAACAAAAACCAAAACAACATTGCAGAAAACCCCCTAGGTTTCCTGGAAACTAACTCGCCGTCCCTCTTATCTCTCTCTCACTGACAGCTGGGCCCGGCTCTCTCTTTCCCTCTTCTCCCGCTCGCACGCGCGCCTGGCCAAAAGACCGAAACAGCGGCGGCAGCGCTGGTCAGGCGAGGTGATTCGCCGACGGCAAATCCCAGGGGCACCAAGATCACCCTGGTCCAGCGTTCCACGACCACGCGCACCCACCTGCGGGTATAACCCATAACATCGGTACTGAACCGCGGCGCCCGGAGCAAGCCACGGACAGCGGCGGCGGCAAACGGCGGCGAGCTGCGCACGACGCTACGTTGACCAAAACTCGAACGGGAACTAGCCCACAAGCTTCGCCCCGACCTACTAAACCCGGCGCTCACCTAACCCTAGGCCCAACATGGCCGGAGTCAGGATACCCACGGCGACGTCCCGAGCTTGGCGGAGTTCTCCGGCAACCAACACGTTCCGGCCAACAGGGTCACCGACCAGGACCAGGAACGCCACGGCGAGCTCCGCCGGGACGTAGAACGCACGGCTACGCTATCCATTCTCGACAAGGTCGACGCTAAAGAGGTTCTCACCACGGAGATGCTTGCTCGGCTTGGCGGCGACCGGAGGTAGAAGAAGACTCGATTTGCTGGCTCGGATGGGCGGCTTTGGACAGGCTTGGTGCAACGGAGAGGTCACAACCTAAGGGAGCTTTGGATGGATGGAATCGGCCGGAGATGGTTCAACGATGACGAGAAATGGATGGCGGTGCTGGCGGGGATCGGTGGCGAGCAGGGAAGAAGAAGAAGATAAGGACGGTCGCTTTTGGGTTTTAAACGCGGGAACTCGCCGCTTAAACACGGCCACCTCATGCTGCACTCTCTCGCGCTGGACATCAAGCACGGCAGCGTGTGGCACGGCCGGCGGTGAGTGGCAAGCAGCTGCGTGGCGCGCCGTGCCGGCCTGAGCTACTCTGCTCTGAACTGAACTCGGCATATCCCTCTGAAAACCGTTCAAACACGTGAAATCAATGCCATTTTTCTCCAAATTTCAAATACAAAATCATCAAACTCCAAATATAAGATTTGTAGCTGAACCTTAGGGCTACAATTCCCTTATAAACTTCCAAGCCTAACTCTCAACGAATCAAAAGTTACAGGACCGAGAACTTGGACCCATCAACTGAACTTCTCTGAATTTCTGAATCCCTTTCAAAACTGTCATGTTTATTTCAAAATTTCTCCCAATTTCATATGTAAACCTCTAGAGTTCCAAATACCAAACTTTGTAGCTGGTACATAGGGCTACACTTTTCCTTATATGCACTTGAGCTAAAACTTCCTAGAATTCGAGTTATTTTGCACTAAATTTTGACCAAAACAAGGAACACATCTCAAATTCAGTTAACTCTTTTCAAACCTGCCACATTTAGGCCAAGTTTTCTTCAAAATCCAAATGTAAACTTTTGAATGTCCATTAACCAAAGTTGTAGTCCTAATATAGGGCTACATTTCTCTCAATATGACTTTGGGCTAAATCCTTCTAGATTGAGAGTTATAAGCCCACAGATTTGGACCAAAATCACCATTCCATATGGTTTGAATTTAACCTAAATTTGAGTGTATAAGTTTGAATCTTTCTCAAACTTCACCAAATTCAAACATGTTTGACAATTGACTAATATTTAGAGTCCACTTCCAAGTTTGACTTGGTCAACCCTTCTAGGGTGTCAAATTACCAAAATGCCCATAGGGCTAACTTGGCTTAACTAAAAGCTCTTTAGCTCTTAATCTTGGTATTTCTCCTCATTAGTGTCCTAATGGTTCTCTTAGTACTTCATTAACACCTGTGGTGTTACAGCCACGCCACAGGCGGTGCACCTCTACGTGCACATGAGGGCGGGATCAACTCCCAGGGCCACGTGGCGACTGCCCACAGGCTAGGCCGGCCCGATCGGGAGCTCCACTGGGCAACAGCGGGGCCCAGCAAGGTAGCCCGGCCCATGCGCCCCTCGCTCACGAGTCACGAGGTCAGCGCCCTCGCGCCTTCGCGGGACATTGCAGGGCAGCAAGGGCGATGTGGCCCAGGGCCAATGGCCGAACCGGCCTTGGCATGCATCGCGGGTACGGGAGCCGGCCGGAGACGAGGACACGTGGCGCTACAGGGTTCGCCAAAAGCTCTTCATGTGGATCGAGGAGCCAAGGCACGGCCAGGATTTCTCTCACGAAGCACAGTCACAGGGTGACTTTTTCTTCGCGTCCCACTGACGTTTGCAACGTCGGTTTCCCAGGACACTTGGCACAAGAGGAGAATAGGGAGGGAAATATTCCCTAGTACCTAAGGAGGATCTCCACTCTCCCAAGGCACTCCCTAGACTATAAATAGACCTCTACCCCTCACTCTCAACACACACCAAGAAGGAAGAGCTCTATTTGCCTCAAGTTGTAGTCTTAGTTAGTAGTGGAGTAGTCTTAGGTGTCGAGCTTCTACGAGCTTCCGAAGGAGTCTTGGTAAGCCCAGAGCTTAGTTATCTTTTATCTTTTGTTTACTTGTAAGACTCTGAGCTTTAATGGAATTACTATCTTGCTTATGTTATTTGGCTTATTGCCTTATTTGTTCATCATATAAGTTGTATGTCTTGCACCTTAGTATAGTGGATGCATGTTATGGTAATGGCCCAATGTGCCGCAAGGTTGCTCTGTCTATCTGGACAATAAATAGAGTAGTTATTTCATATTACAAACGTGGTGTTTGGGGTATGAAATACCATTGGAGATACCCTACCCCACGTATTCAGAGGTAGGCAGCAGGTGGTGACAGCCCTGCCCGTCCTTTGTAATTCTCGCCGTTCGGGTTTGGGCGTTTGCAGGCCTTCGTGATAAACATCGTGACAGTACCCTTGGATGAGGGGATCCCACGACTCCTCGATTTGCCCTCTAACATGTGTTCCTTCTGAGCTTGTATATATACACTTGTAGGAATGTAACCCATATACAAGAAGTATATAAAACCCCTAGTTCTCTTTTAGGACCTTCATATTAACTAGACTTATATACTGAGCAGTGAAACCTTCTGTGTGTCACACTACCATCTATCAATGTTTACCCCTTGCTAGAGTTTGGTATATTAATAATGTTATGATTGAATACAATGGATAACTACTCTATTCAACAATCGCCTTCCCTGTGGATTCGATACCCTGAATACTTCCGGGTGAAAGCTACAACGGTATACGTGCGCTTGCTGATTTATCTGCAACCGTAAGAAATAGCAACAAGCTTTCTGGCGCCGTTGCCGGGGAACGGCAATGGTTGAATAGTGTTGTTAATCCATGTACTCAATTAATAGCATGATTAATTACCACTGCTCCGGTAGGGTTATCTTTGCTCTGTTTCTCTTTGATGTGGAACAGGGTAGTGTATGACTGGTCTTGAACTGCCAATGGACTTCATCGACAATCCAAGATTATCGGGAAATACGATCTTGCATCGTACCTTCCTAGATAGTCTGATCGGCAGCAACTCCAGTCAATCCTACACCATCAATGACAAGTGCTACTGCCGAAAGAACGATTCGCGAGTTCTCGATTCACTCTGGTTCGCAAACCGGCCCAGAGCTGAACATGAGAGACACCATGTTCGATCTTAGGCTAGCATCTGTCAAATTGATACACGCCAGCCCATTACATGGGAAGACCAACGCGAATGGACCCAAGGCCAAGGCTCAACACCAAGGCCTACATGATCCCGTCAGAAGAAGACAAACAGGTATGGCAATACAAACCATTTCCAAGTGTTACATAAAGTCAAAACTTATGATGAAGACATCCTCACTCGACGGACGTAAACCGACGAGTCCTCACCGACAGGTAAATCGGTATGTATCTCATATTTATTTCACATTGTATTTTTGAATTTCAATCTCAGCATGTTTAAATTCCAAATCTCTGCATATTTAAATTTCAAATCAATTTTGTGCATTGAAATTTAAACTTGGAGCTTTTTCTTGAAATCCATTTGGATCCCCCGCTCAATTCCTGCGTACACATACATAATCTTAATGAGCCCGGACCATGTAGGATAGCCAAGCCAGCTGGGCCGGAAAGGTACCAACAGGCCATCGGTCGACCCCATGGGTCGCCCGACCTATGGCTGCCTTTCTTGTGCTGCATTCATTCAGATTCAAAACAGCTTTTGCATCTGGTATACCGCTCGAAGGTTCAATAGAATGGACCCTGTGCCAGAATCGGCCAACCCCATCCGTCGGCCGACCTAGCCCTGGCCCTTCTGCAGCAAATTCAATTGCCATCAGATCACACCAATGAATCCAGTGCAAACCTTGAAAGCTTGGCCGAAACGGAGCCGTGCTAGGGTCGGCCAACCAAGGCTGTCGGCCAACCCCAGGCCTCCTCTGTTTAGTGAAAGTTGGTGCCCTCCACCATCATTTCGTACCCCCAGCTAAGCTGCCAAGAGCCCTCGGCCTCTCACCTATCACTCCTTTGGATTTTCATGTGATTGGCTCTCAAGTATATTAAAAAAAACAAATAAAGCAAGAGCATGTTTTTAGGATAAGTTCCCTTCGGGTATTTTTTTGGTCGTTAACTATTTCAGGTTGCAACTGAAAAGAACGAAGGGTACTATGTTTAAGAACATGAGAGCTACATCAGCTGCAACACCTTGGTAAGTTTTGGTGATGGAACAAATTCAAAGGAGGCCTACACACTTCATTTTTGGGTGTCCTGTGATTCACAAAAATCCAAGTGTGGGGGAGGTCGATAAGTGTTACACGACAAGTTCCATTGGTAAAAAATTTTATCTTGGTTTTCAGGTGATGCTAGTTCTTGCATTCCTTGCTTAACAAATCTAAAAAAAAGAAAGATATAGCCAGCAAGGCTTAGTGGGATTGAGACAACTAGGTGTACATGCCATTGTGGCGTTGCACCTCGGTAGTCCCCACATGGCTCCTGGCTCTGCCTTGCCTTGCATCTTTGGTTCTTGTGCTTGCTTTCATGAGAAAAGACGTCTGCACGTTTTTTTTGCCACCTTGCCAACTAATTGTTTGGGGAATCCCAACATTTAGTGAGTGCAAGCTATTTCACGTGTGACCACGTCACCGGTAATGATGCCAGCAAGAGCCAAGGAACTACCGCGACGACAGTTCTAAACTCGTCATCAACTAACTGCCAACAGTAAGTATGCCAAGGTAAGTATCATGTCTTGCTTTTGACTTTAAACAAGGCCCTTCCGGGAGGTAACCCGAAGTTCACCACTCATATACTCATGATATCTCCATTTGAAAAATGCTCGGTCAGGTTATCATGCTTCATTTATCTATCCTCATATGCTCTGGTTTGAATGTATTTTGCAAAATGCGTTCATAGGCTTTTTAATTTAAGCATGGTGCTTAGATTAAACAACCTGCTTTAATTAAATTTAACATGGTGTCAAGTTTGATTAATGAATCTTTGAGTAAATGCATGTATAGATATTGGTTGTATGTATAGACTAACCCCAGCAGGAAAGGTTTCAAATTCAATCGGGTAAGTCATCAAGCTTGACTCAAATTGGAGATAAACCAAGACATTGGATGCGCTGCAACAATTGCTGCACAACATACAAGGAGATACATCACCTTTCGAAGGTCCACTGTGAGTATATTGCAAAGCCCCTTGTGATCATATTGATGCGATTTAAATTCAGCCTTGTTTGAGTTATGCTTAAAAGAAAGTGGTGAAAATAAAATTTGAAAAAAAAGAACATCTGAAAAAATAAATATATGAAAAAAAAGTTGGCAAACAGGATTTACGCTTAACAATGTTAAAAACCTATCTGTCTTAAGCATGGATGTGAGCAACTAACCCGATGGCAACAATGATTTATTCTTTGTAATCCTTCGGGTATTTGTTGTACACTAACATTTTGCAGGGATGAAGTAATGACTAAAGGATAGCGAGCATAACTTCAACATTCAACATCTTTAGTCATATGGAAGAAATTTGCACAATGAAGCAAGATGAACAATGGACAAATCTTTTGGCGCTTTTAAAGCTCAAATCTTGCATTCGCTTGCAAGACTAGAGTTTGCGGGGAATTCATCAGGGAAGTATCCAAAATACTTTGTGCACTTATTTTCCATTGATCTCCTGCTAAGTTACCTTGAAATATTTGTTTGTCATAAAAAATAATAATAATAAATAAAAACCCACAAAAATTTGCATAAAAACACTAAAAATATTCAAATTCCAATAAAAGGCTCATGGTTCTTAAAACTATGGAGCCATTGTTTTGTTTTCATTGTGTGAGAATAAATGCAGGCAAAAAATCTAGTGTGGGGGTCTCTCGAGCCTTCTGACGCACATATGATTGAGACCACCCACAGACAGGTTGTACAACATCGCATCGGCCAGGTTAAGGAAGATCAAGGTGACCAAGCCCCACAAGGTGTTAGCCGATCCCCCAGGTCGGCCAAAGGCCCTCTGGTACCTCTCGCCTCTATTTTCGTCCAAAGCGATGGTTTGCGCATCCTATCCACCCTTCTCTCTGATTCATGAGTTTAAATAATTCCAAATTTAAGATGATCACTAAAATTAAACTTAATGAATCCAGGTGCTCTTTTGATTTACATGATTATCCTTGATTGGCTTGCATATTCTTTATTCCTTACACATACACCTGTTGCTTGTGAACATCTCTTTAGAAAAACATGTTTATCTAAGTGGTTGATTAATGAGATATGGTATGATGAAAGAAATCTTGTTCTTTCTGTATAAAGAACTTGGGAGGTTTTTTATTGCAAAAGTTTAAAATCAATAGCCTTGCAAAGCTCCTCAATAATATTCCATTCCTGCCAAAGCCATATGTTGCTCACATTGAAAACCTCATACATATGCTGCTTGTTATTGCATTGAGCTTTGTCAAATTGTTGTGACCCTTGTAAGATACTCTTCATGCTTTCTTGATCAAGATCACGTACACTCCACATACATCTACAAAACTTCTACACTGGAAGTTAGCAATATTCATCATCCACACAATGAATGCTCCATATGTTTTATGAATCTCTCTCCAAATATCCTTTGCAAAAGAGACATGGGCTACAGAAAAATATTTTGGACACATGAAGGTCCAAGAAAAAAAAGAAGAAAGAAAGAACAAAATATATACATGCCCATACAAAGCATTGAGCATGAAAAAGAAAAAAAGAGAAAAAATGATATAGCCATGTTTTCAAAATAAAGAGGAGAGGGATCATGCAAACAGGAGCTATCATAATTTCCACATACATTTTCCATTGTTCCACACACATGCACATCTTGATCAGATTGTATGAATAGTTTTCTTCTTGGATCCACTCTTTGACTTTGCAATATATGTGATGCAAGTATGCCTTATCTTTACTCCTACCTTGAGATTCACATAACCCTTTTAGAAGTAGGATGAAAGAAGGCAAAGAAATGCCTTGGTAAGGAATCATACAAGATGAGTGATCTGAGAGAAACAATTGAGGAGCTAGGCAAGGTTATGTTTTTGAAAACTTATCGAAAACCCAAGTTACTTAATAGAAGAGTTGAGATGACTTGAATCAAGACCGTTCCATTCCTCAACCACCCAAGATGACATGATAGACACATCAAAATTCACAAGGGCAGGTATGTTTCGGAATAACATATATGCTTGCATCATATCAATTAGAGTCATGTTTTCCACTTTAGTCTTTAAGCTTCACTCGAGGACGAGTAAAGGCTAAGTGTGGGGGAGCTTGTTGATGGTCGCTAAGTATCACTTTTGACCGTCAACTCCTGCAAAAAATATATCAAATACAATCACCAAACATAGTGATAGGGTTTATTACTAACTATTTCCACGAGTGTTGGTGTTTTACCTTATCACGCAGGAAAGGACACTATAGGCTCGAGATGAGATATAAAATATCAATATCACAAAGTACCTCAAATGCCAAGTTAGAGTGCACCATTATATAGAGCTCGTTGAGACGATTCCAATGAATATATTATTTGTATGATTCGAAGCTCGGATATAGAAAATACAAATAAAAGCACATGCGGGCCCACCAAGCCGGGGCCACCCAGGTGGGGTCCACCTACTGGCGTCCTCCACTGCGCAAGCACGGGATCGCAGCCAGGGGAGCCCACGGCCTGGGCAGCCACGCCACAGGCGGTGCACCTCTACGTGCACATGAGGGCGGGATCAACTCCCAGGGCCACGTGGCGACTGCCCACAGGCTAGGCCGGCCCGATCGGGAGCTCCACTGGGCAACAGCGGGGCCCAGCAAGGTAGCCCGGCCCATGCGCCCCTCGCTCACGAGTCACGAGGTCAGCGCCCTCACACCTTCGCGGGACATTGCAGGGCAGCAAGGGCGACGTGGCCTAGGGCCGATGGCCGAACCGGCCTTGGCATGCATCGCGGGTATGGGAGCCGGGCGGAGACCAGAACACGTGGCGCTACAGGGTTCACCAGAAGCTCTTCATGTGGATCGAGGAGCCAAGGCACGGCTGGGATTTCTCTCACGGAGCACAGTCGCGGGGCGACTTTTTCTTCGCGTCCCACCGATGTTTGCAACGTCGGTTTCCCAGGACACTTGGCACAAGGGGAGAATAGGGAGGGGAATATTCCCTAGGACCTAAGGAGGATCTCCACTCTCCCAAGGCACTCCCTAGACTATAAATAGACCTCTACGCCTCACTCTCAACACACACCAAGAAGGAAGAGCTCTCTTTGCCTCAAGTTGTAGTCTTAGTTAGTAGTGGAGTAGTCTTAGGAGTCGAGCTTCTACGGGCTTCCGAAGGAGTCTTGGTAAGCCCAGAGCTTAGTTATCTTTTATCTTTTGTTTACTTATAAGACTCTGAGCTTTAATGGAATTACTATCTTGCTTATGTTATTTGGCTTATTGCCTTATTTGTTCATCATATAAGTTGTATGTCTTGCACCTTAGTATAGTGGATGCATGTTATGGTAATGGCCCAATGCGCCGCAAGGTTGCTCTGTTTATCTGGACAATAAATAGAGTAGTTATTTCATATTACAAACGTGGTGTTTGGGGTATGAAATACCATTGGGGATACCCTACCCCACGTATTCAGAGGTAGGCGGCAGGTGGTGACAGCCCTGTCCGTCCTTTGTAATCCTCGCCGTTCGGGTTTGGGCGTTTGCAGGCCTTCGTGATAAACATCGTGACAGTACCCTTGGATGAGGGGATCCCACGACTCCTCGATTTGCCCTCTAACATGTGTTCCTTCTGAGCTTGTATATATACACTTGTAGGAATGTAACTCATATGCAAGAAGTACATAGAACCCCTAGTTCTCTTTTAGGACCTTCATATTAACTAAACTTGTATACTGAGCAGTGAAACCTTCTATGTGTCACACTACCATCTATCAATGTTTACCCTTGCTAGAGTTTGGTATATTAATAATGTTATGATTGAATACAATGGATAACTACTTTATTCAACCATCGCCTTCCCTGTGGATTCGATATCCTGAATACTTTCGGGTGAAAGCTACAACGGTATCTGTGTGCTTGCGGATTTATCTGCGATCGTAAGAAATAGCAACAAGCTTTCTGGCGTCGTTGCCGGGGAACGACAATGGTTGAATAGTGTTGTTAACCCATGTACTCAATTAATAGCATGATTAATTACCACTGCTCCGGCAGGGTTATCTTTGCTCTGTTTCTCTTTGATGTGGAACAGGGTAGTGTATGACTGGTCTTGAACTACCAATGGACTTCATCGACAATCCAAGATTATCGAGAAATACGATCTTGCATCGTACCTTCCTAGATAGTCTGATCAACAGCAACTCCAGTCAATCCTACACCATCAATGACAAGTGCTACTGCCGAAAGAACGATTCGCGAGTTCTCGGTTCACTCTGGTTTGCAAACCGGCCCAGAGCTGAACATGAGAGACACCATGTTCGATCTTAGGCTAGCATCTATCAAATTGGTACACGCCAGCCCATTACATGGGAAGACCAACGTGAATGGACCCAAGGCCAAGGCTCAACACCAAGGCCTACATGATCCCGTCCGAAGAAGACAAATAGGTATGGCAATACAAACCATCTCCAAGTGTTACATAAAGTCAAAACTTATGATGGAGACGTCCTCACTCGACGGACGTAAACCGACGAGTCCTCACCGACAGGTAAATCGGTATGTATCTCATATTTATTTCACATTGTATTTTTGAATTTCAATCTCTATATGTTTAAATTCCAAATCTCTGCATATTTAAATTTCAAATCAATTTTGTGCATTGAAATTTAAACTTGGAGCTTTTCTCTTGAAATCCCTTTGGATCCCCCGCTCAATTCCTGCGTACACATACAAATCTTAATGAGCCCGGACCACGTAGGATAGCCGAGCCTGTTGGGCCGGAAAGGTACCATCAGGCCATCGGTCGACCCCATGGGTCGCCCGACCTATGGCTGCCTTTCTTGTGCTGCATTCATTCAGATTCAAAACAGCTTTTGCATCTGGTATACCGCTCGAAGGTTCAATAGAATGGGCCCTGTGCCAGAATCGGCGGACCCCATCCGTCGGCCGACCTAGCCCTGGCCCTTCTGCAGCAAATTCAATTGCCATCAGATCACACCAATAAATCCAGTGCAAACCTTGAAAGCTTGGCTGAAATGGAGCCGTGCTAGGGTTTGCCGACCAAGGCCGTCGGCCGACCCCAGGCCTCCTCTGTTTAGTGAAAGTTGGTGCCCTCCACCATCATTTCGTACCCCCAGCTAAGCTGCCAAGAGCCCTCGGCCTCTCACCTATCACTCCTTAGGATTTTCAAGTGATTGGCTCTCAAGTTTATAAAAAAACAAATAAAAGCAAGAACATGTTTTTAGGATAAGTTCCCTTCGGGTATTTTTGGTCGTTAACTATTTCAGGTTGCAACTGAAAAGAACGAAGGGTAATATGTTTAAGAACATGAGAGCTACATCAGCTGCAACACCTTGGTAAGTTTTGGTGATGGAACAAATTCAAAGGAGGCCTACACACTTGATTTTTGGGTGTCCTGCGATTCACAAAAATCCAAGTGTGGGGGAGGTCGGTAAGTGTTACACGACAAGTTCCACTGGTACAGGTACAAAATTTTATCTTGGTTTTCAGGTGATGCTAGTTCTTGCATTCATTGCTTAACAAATCTAAAAAAAAGAAAGATATAGCCAGCGAGGCTTAGTGGGATTGAGACAACTAGGTGTACATGCCATTATGGCGTTGCACCTCGGTAGTCCCCACATGGCTCCTGGCTCTGCCTTGCCTTGCATCTTTGGTTCTTGTGTTTGCTTTCATGAGAAAAGACGTCTGCACGTTTTTTTTGAGTGAGTTTTGACAAATCAATGTGGTCAAAATCAAACTTAGGGGTAGAATGCTAGCAACTAAAATATGTTCAATTACAGAATCTACATTTCTGAGAGCATTATGAACATTACCAAACCAAAAAGCATAGTTTGAGCCATCAAGCTTGAGTGGCTCAAATTGTACCTCAATCGACATCTTTTCTTCACAGCGGTTAAGCTTAGATGTGAAGCCTTTCTCTGATACCAATTGAAAGGACCTTGATATCATCTAGAAGGGGTGACTAGGCGTTTCTGCAAATTACAAAAACTTAAATCCAATTGCCAGCACTGGAACCAGTCAGACCGGTTCCAGAAACCGGTCAGACCGGTTTCCTCTCACAACAGGGAACCAAACATGCATAACCCCTTATAACAAATCTAGCACAAACCACTTTGGACAACAAGCCTCACTAGGTGTTTACAAGTATATTTATGAAGCTCCTGCACACGGTACAGGTACACCAAAGTAGATAGATGCGAAATTACAAGTAAATGCTAGAATTGACAAATGTAAGTAGATGGAGACAACATACAAAGATTTGTTTATCGAAGTTCAGATTCACCGCTTGCACCAAGCAGCCACTAAGGCGCAGTGAATCCTAGTCTCCATTGATGTGCTCACGAAGAGCCGGGTTGTCAGCTAACCCTTTCCTCACCCAATCAACCACCAAGGCAAACTGAGTTTACTTGTTGATTTCCTCACCAAGAGGATCGGTGGTACAAACTTCCAGGGCACAACCACACACACGGAATGTGTGCTCCACGGCGACGCCTAGCTGTCTAGGAGCAAAGCTCCAAGAGTAACAAATGCTTCACGAGTTGCTCGACGCCACCACAAGTGCTCAAGGTCAGATTGCTCACCACACACAAGTCTTCTCTCTCAAACCAACTCTAAGAATCTCACAAGGATGCTTGAATCTCACAAAGAGAGGTTGGGGAGAGCTCAGCTGGCCTCAAGAAGGTATGAAACACACACAGAACCAGCAACCCCTCAAAGAGGAGCTCTTGGGTATAAATACCCAAGCCCAACAAAACTAGCCGTTATACTGTTAGACAAAACCGGTCAGACCGGTTTGCCAAACCAGTCAGACCGGTTTTCAAACTCTACTAGCCATTAGACACTCAGAGGCCAGGAACCAGTCAGACCGGTTTTGGCCTGAAAACCCCACTAAGTTAGATAACTCTCGGTTAGACTCTCATGGGTTTGACTTGAGCACTTTCAGTGAATGTCTATCAACCAATGTTGCATCCCTCTTGATAGTACGCCATACCTATACTCAAGACATATAAATTAATCATATTTCAACCACTTGAGCTTGTATGTTGAGAATCATGACAATACTTGAATATTCTTCACTAGAGGGCTTTCAACATTGTCCATCATCTGAGCAGATCAACCTTGAGCTAGTGACTTAGGATTTTCCATAACTTATGTTTGAATTCACTTTTAATCCTTAGGCCACTTCCTTTATTCAACCATAACATATAAATATGCATTGCAATGCCTTCCTTGACAAAACTTGGATATGATGCTTCGAAACCCCATGGATACTAGATACTTCACCTTAGCATTACGCATATGGCCATAAGTCGTCACTTAGCCAAAGCTTGCTTAGTCCCTCGCACTAGTCATCTCGTTTTGTTTCTTCACAACTTACCCTTGTATCATCAAGTTTAGCTTTCCTTTTCCATTGAGTGAACTCCATTTGAAAGACTCTTCAAATGCTTGTTCTTGATTGATAAAGAATATCCCACATAATGCAAACTTCCAAACATGAAGACCAATATGTAACACATATGCTCATGTCCTTTTATCTTACATACATGAAGTCTTGCAATATCATTTTTTTGTCAGATAAGTCATCTCATATTATTGGAGACCCACATAGCATATCCTCAAGTCATTGCTTCATCATTGCTTCTTTTGACTTGACACCTGGGTCACCTGGGTTGGACCTGGCTGAGCCGGGTCAGCTTCTCTGTCCTAAATTTAAATCTACCTGGCTGACCTGGGTGCCACCTGGCTAAACCAGGTTATCTTCACTTTATCTTTTGCAATGAACATTATTTCTTCACACACTTGCTTGCTTATTTCAATAAATAACCATATATCATGATGAGCACAATAAATACAATGAATCATAAGAATAATCCCCTACTCATCATCTCAAGCAAACAAGTTAGTCCTTTAATCGTTTTATCATTAAACTCACCAAAACCCACATGGGGCCAAGATGCACTTTCAGAAACTGTGAACATCTTTGTGCTAATTAGTTTATTTTAGTGGAAATGTGTGGCACCATATACAATGGCAAATGTATGGTGATGATATGCCTTGAACCGTATACTATGGGCTATTCACATCTGATGATGGTGTGGACGTTAATTGCATACCCTTCTTTTTGTGCATATAATGGTGTTATTACTTAGACATATCATGATTGAAGTTGAAACACTAAACTCTATGGACCTCGCTTGTACTTCATGTGCTATGAAGTGGATCTTTATCATGTCCTTGCAAGTGTTATTTTTTCCTCTTATAATTTTCATATATGTACTTCCATGGTTTGGTAATTTGCTGGTACATGCACAATGAGTTGATGTGTGTTATACATGTTCTATTTGTGTAATTGTGTAATTTCAACCAATCCCATCCAATCCAAACTCAAAAAAGGGGTGTGAATATGACCCGGTGAATTTCAACCCATCCAAGCTTAGAAAAAATGGGTAACCAGAACCACTCCTTCCCCAGATGCAAGGTAATCATACTTCTCAAACACGAGCAACCAATTACCTTCTTAGTATCTTGCACCCGCCCATGTAGATGCGGCCTACCAAACATAGACTCCGCTCAACTTGCCCAACCAAACACTCTTATTTTCAGAAATATGATTCCATTCAGCTTACTTCCCCTCATTCAGGATATACAATGCAGCTCTAAGAAACTCCATGGGAGAAACCAAGCACATACACTAATGGGCTGATTGGTTGGTTGTATAACCGGTGATAGGGCGTTGTGGGTGCAAGCACCAAGTGTTTGGTTGCGTGTGCTCGTTCTAGAGCCTTGCTCCGTAGATGCAAAGCGGGGGGTGGAGGGGGGCAGATCCTGGATCGTGAGAAACACATGTGGGGTGATTGGTTGGCTGCACCGACCTTGGCCGGGCTCTCTGGGTGCAGCCTGCCGCTGATTGGTTGCCTGAAGGCCTTGTGGAGCCTGGCCCAGCGCATGCAAAGAGCACCAGCGAGCCTGGCTCCCGAGATATGCAAATGAAGTCCGTTTTCGGCGAGCCTGGCTCGCTGGATGCGGGTGGGCACTAGCTGATGATGGTATTAATAAGGTGATTAGCATATATTAATTAATATTAATGGTTTTCAAATGTGATTAAGGTTTGATGAGGCAAACTAAAAATTAGAAAAAAAAATAAACACTATAATAATACTTGGTTACAATATTTTATCTTATGCGACATGTCCTCGTGCAAGCAACCAAACAGCTTCTATCTCTAGTCTGACTGGATAAATACAGGCAACCAATCAAAGTTCTATTGCATCCATAGAGCCTATCCAGCGAAGCCTGGCCCACAAATACGAGCCAGGCTACGCTCACCAACAAACCAAGCCCATGGAGTGTTCGTTTCTTGTGGGCCTGGTTCAGAACATAATTTGAAAGCCATATTTCGGCCCGGACCTTTTTGGAAGCTTATAGTAACCAACGAATGATAAGTGGTATTCCTTGTTTAGATTTTATTTTAATCGGAACTTTTCGCATTGATTCTTTTTTTAATTACATCTTGTTTTTACTCTTATATTGGGAGTTACTCTACGTATTGCTTGATACGGTGCATTATTTTTCACCTCTAATGATGTGAGTAGTACATATATAATTAGTATGAATTAAAGGATATTGATGGGTTTTAAAGGATATTAAACATAATAAGATGAATTAAAGACTATCGAAGTATTCATGCAAAAATAACTATGGTAGTGATGATTACTTTAACAATCTTTATTTATTGCAACATGTCTCATACGGACAACCAAAAAACATTTCTTGTCGACCAAGCTCAAGAGATGCAACCAACCAAACATAACATTTGTTGCATACAACCAGCTTGACTGAGATGAGCTTGGCTCATGGATACGAGCAAGTCATGGACCGCGTGGGCAAATAATCGGGCCCTAAGGCTCCAAGGTTGACATCAAGACGGGTGAGGGTGAGTTATCATAAAATAATGTTTGAGCTCCTTATACTATATTTTGCTTTAACACATCAGTTTTGTTTTCTAAGAATAATAACAAATCAGTTTGTTGTAGTCAGTGCTGATCCGGTATAAAAGAAACTTTACAGTCAAGTACCTGACTATGTATCGTCTACGTTTCACCACACCCTACATCAAATCTGAACATTGAATGTTTTGGCATATTGCCTCGCCTTATCGCCGAACCGTCTAGCGTGTTAAACTTTCCAACCGACAGCCGCCTCTTATTCTCCCTGCACAAATGCTCCAGCATGTAGATCCTTGCCATCGCTGTAACGACACTTGGCATGCATGTAAAAACACTATATACAGCTTGATCTCGCACCTTACTGTACTTTTGCTTCGGCGAAGCATCCACCACGAGCAATAATCTTGCTCATCATGTCTCTCACATGTGTAGACTTGCCATGCACTGCACATGAACAACACGTACTCCGATCGATATTCACAAATCTTCAACGCGCAAGAGCATCCAATTGGGCTCCGGTACAAAAATCACGCGGCTGTTATCATTTAATTGGGCTAAGGCCCATCCTTTACATCACGGTTTACATCCATACATATACGTATATATGGTTTTCTGAGCGTGTGCTTTTACAGCGTATATATATCACTGCACATAGGCGGCAGATGGAGCTATATCTACGTATATATAGACCACATATACAATACGTAGTCGATCGAGCTTGTAATTGATGAGTATAGTAATAACCAAAGCGAGGCCCGTATATATATATATATATATACGTATAGCTAGGACGTAGCGCTGGCACCACAGCAGGCCAGCAGTAGTTATTAGACGACCGGGTAGGCGAGGTCGAGCGCGATGCCGCAGAGGCCGGAGCGGGTGACGTCGCGGCGCATCCGCAGGTAGCCGCGCTCGCCCCAGCTCTGGCCCCACGAGTTCTTGACGAGCCAGTACTTGAGCCCCGTGGAGGCGTCGGCGCCGTAGCCGACGACGGTGATGGCGTGGTTCATCCGCGTCCCGCACTGCCCCGAGAAGACGCCGCCGCTGTAGAACTGCAGGCTGCCGCCCATCTCGATGGCCGCCGCCACGGGCTGCTGCGCCACCGCCTGCTGCAGCTGGCCCTCGCCGGCGGGCACCTGCACGTAGTCGGAGATCCGGGCCGCGTGCTCCGCCGCCTTGGACCGGCTGCAATAGATCCGCCGCGCCTGGTACGGGTAGCTGGCCTCCGTCGTCAGCCCGCCGTTCTCGATCACCCACCGGTACCCGTTCACGAAGTAGCCCAGGTTGCAGCCGCCGTCGTAGGGGTCGCAGTCGATCAGCTCCTGCTCCGACAGGGACACCAGCTTCCCGGTCTTGATCTTGGTGATGCTCTCGATCGTTGCCGCCGTCACGAACGCCCAGCAGCTCGCTGCATGCATATATATGTCATCCAAAGCGACACGTACGTCAGCAATATAATCCATCAGCAAAAGGACGGTCGGATCGGAGTACGCACAGCACGAGGGGCCCTGGTTCTTGATCGGCGTGACGGCGCCCTTGGCCCTCCAGTCTACGCTGGGCGGAGCGTCGACGGCGGCGAAGGAGACGTTGCTTTTCTTGCTGGCGTTGTGGCCAACGCCCTTCTTGCCGGCGTCGTGGCCGAGGCCGACGTCCTTCTTGCCGGCGTCGTGGCTGACGCCCTTCTTTCCAGCGTCGTGGCCGAGGCCTCCGCCCTTCTTGCCGGCGTCGTGGCCGACGCCCTTCTTTCCAGCGTCGTGGCCGAGGCCTCCGCCCTTCTTGCCGGCGTCATGGCCGACGCCCTTCTTTCCAGCGTCGTGGCCGAGGCCTCCGCCCTTCTTGCCGGCGTCGTGGCCGACGCCCTTCTTTCCAGCGTCGTGACCGAGGCCTCCGCCCTTCTTGCCGGCGTCGTGGCGGATGCGCCCCGACGGCATCCCCTTCATGGTGTACAAGTCGAGGAACTCCTGCTCCGTGAGGTCGGCGAACTGGTTCTCGGCGAGCGTGTACGTCAGGTTGGCCCGGTTGGTGGCCTCGATGTACAAGATGTTGCGGCGGTAAACCTGGAACCGCCGCTGCCGCTCCTCCGCGGTCGCGTAGGACCGGTTGTACGCAGCCTGCCACCGCAGGAACCGCCCCATCATCAGCTTGCCGTCGTCACCGCCGGCCGCCGCCCCCGCTGCCGACATGAGACCGCACGTGAAAAGGACCAGCGCGAACCCCAGCGTGGCGGCTCCGGTGGACAGAGCCATCCTCGCTGACCGCCTCTGATCGTACGATGTATCGATCTCGTTTGGCTTTTGTGCCTTAGACATTCAGCTTTGCAGTGCTTATATAGTGGGTTATGTATGCATGTAGCCATGTAGTTGCAAGACTTGGGAGTATTAACGGAGCGAAACGGCATGTCTTTAGCTCGTGTCGGATCAAGTGGAGATCCATGGGCCACATCGATCGGCTATATATTGGGCACAGACAAATGCATGCAGAACGCGCCTGCCATGGCAGCACGTAGTGTGGGAATGGTAACGAGCTACATTTTCTCCTGCCGCAGTGTTGCAGTGCTAAATAAGTGCACTGTATAGTTATTTCTTGCCGTGCACTCTAATTCGCCGTTATGCCTTCCTTTTCTATCTATACACATAAGCATTCTGCCTCTTTTTTTTTGCTTTTCTTTTTCATAAAAATGAGAATAATTTGGAGACGCAACAGCCTAACTATAATTTGGAGATGCAAAATATTAGAGCTTTGTTCGAGATACAAGAAAAGGTGGGGCGCGGCTTTGCCGCGCCAGCTTGGGCTTGACCTAGTGGAGGAAGTTGAATAGTTGTTTCAGTGTTCTCATGTCCCATGGGCACTACTTTTTGCTGTCAATTTGGTTGGCATAATCTTTGACAAGCTTAGAACCTGCCTTATAAATACCAAACTACTAATAGCTTTTTTAATGAAATGACGTTGTTAAAATTGTATCCAAATTCTAAACCCTGGTGATGGACAGATGACCCTCTCATTTGAGCCGTGCATCGGGTTTAGTAAGGAAGAAATGTAAACTATATCAGTACTTGGCAATATGTAGTTCTTGATCCACGGTTTTGGAGAATTTGTACATGCATAACTACGGCATATAAAGCTATTATTTCTGTGTGAAAATATTTTTCAGTTATGTGGACTAATTGTTGACACCGGATTTTCGCACCTGACATGCTGAGTCAGATGATGACGTGGTGAGGTTGAGACTGCGCAGTGGACCCGTTGACTGGTCAAGGCCGAAGGTGACAAAGAAGGAAGCCGATGCTGAAGAGGGGTCCGATGAAGCAGGAGTCCGACCCGATGACGAGTTCAAGAGGAAAGGCGCGTCGGCTAGGGAGGAGGCGTATCAGATCCAGGGACTATTTCCTTTTCAGAAGGTGTATGAGAGTCCCGTTCTATCTTAATCTTAGTTTACCTTATTTACTTAATCTGGTCCGATCAGGACTCTCCATGACCAGGGTATAAATATGAGCCCTCATCCATTGTAAAAAATTATTCTCACAATCAATACAACCCGGCTTCACGCCAAAACCCTAGTAGTAGTTACCGACGAAGCTCATTGGTGGACGGGCTGCATCAGTTCTGATCTCCGGCTTACCAGTAAGTTAGTCAATTTATCGAACTAGTATAGGCTTTGAATTGAGGCGCATCGCCCTTTCTCGTTTATACTGTTCAACCGATTTATCTCTGGATAATCAAGATTGATATAGATTCCCTACGTCGGAGCTAGATCAATATTGATTATTCATCAGATTATCGTTTATCGGACTACACTTTAAGCCTAGATTCCCTACGTCGGAGCTAGGTATCAAGATTAGTCTAGATTCCCTACGTCGGAGCTAGAGTAATCTTGGTTACTAAAGGTAGTCTTGCGGTTTGTTGGAGTTGCTAGATTGGTTTAGATCTACGCCATGTGAATCAATTCTACTTCTTCAACGGCTTTGAGCATTGGTCTTGGTCCGACTTAAGCAATATTTATCTTACAGCATCGTTCTAGGTCCGATCCTGCTTTGTGGTTTAATCTGGTTGTTCTTTGAGTATTGCACTGGTGTAGATTCCCTACGTCGGAGCTGGATCTTTGTAATACGCTTAGATTAATCTTTGATTGTCATGCTTGGTCTAGATTCCCTACGTCGGAGCTAGATTCATCTTGATTAGTTAAAGGAAGCTTTGGTTACGCCTTATTGCTATTTGAATGATTGAGTGTGGTGTAGATTCCCTACGTCGGAGCTGGATCTCGCTTAATTGTTTGGTAGCATATCTTAGAATCAGAACGAATCTGTTAATGTTTTACCTGCTTATTTTGCTTAATCTGATCAACACCTGTGCGAGCATCTTGTTTAATTGACAGGTTGATGAATCGACTCTGATTATCTAGCTATCTGATCTGATCATAGTTGGAGAAATCTAGATTCCCTACGTCGGAGCTAGATTTCTCTGAAAAGGCTATAGTCTGATTGGTTGGCTAGATGGTCCGATAAGACAAGTCAAACTGGTAATTAGACAAGATGGACAATGTATAGGCTTACACTTTGATTATTTAATATCTTGTTTCAAGACATAGCTGATCCATTATTTTACATATTGGCCTTGTTTTATGCTTTATTTCATTATTCAAAGGCTGATCTGTCATATCAATCAAGGTCCGATCCTGATTGGTCCGATTCTGAGGTCCGATTTGGTGTTTGATTGAGGTCCGATCACCCGGTCCGATTGACGTCATCAATGAGGTCCGATTTTAAGGTCCGATCGGTATCGGCCGATACGTGTCTGATTGGGTCTTGGCTAAAATTCAACGTTACTCCATCGTCTGAAATAGAGCCGGCACAATCATAGAGCAATTTAACTGTTTTATTCCCTTGTCAATTTCAGGTCAAATTGACTGGCACGCCGCGAACCTGAACTGGAGTGTAGACTGGCACTAGAGCGAAGCTGATCTCCCTGGTCTTCGTGTGCTGACCGCGGGGAATACGACCGCCGATTTTCCGCGTCAACACATTTTTGGCACGCTCGGTGGGACACGAGAAACAAAGTCCAAGATGTCGTTGTCTGATGCTGAACAAGAAACCGTAAGAACAAGACGCTTGAGACGGCCATGCCCATTACAAAGGCCGATCTGTCCAAAGCTCAGTTGGATGCAGTTCAGGCCCAGATTGATGCGTTTGAGAAGCTTTGTCTTGGCCAGTTTGGGCGTAATCGTTCAGGCCCTATACTCAAAGGTCCTCTCCCGGATCCAGAGTTGATCAAGAAGACAACCGATGCTCGGGAGTACCAGGTTAACATGACAGAGATGTCACCAGGCTGTTCATCATGCATTGATCAACCAATCAGGCACTTTGGTGAATTCTTTGGATAATCTCATCAAGAAGGCGGTGGACGATGCTATTTGCTTGAAGGGTCCAGTGTTTATAGCAGATTCTGCAGGAGCATCAGGATCAGGAAGAGGCAAAGAAACTACAGATAATACAATGACCGTTGCTCCACAGATGCCGATTGCTCCACCACCTCCTGTTGAACTGGCCAACGGTTTTCTGTTGATGGCCGATGGAACTATTGTCGGCCCACATGGTGAAAAGTATGCCAGGACTCTGAACGAAGGAGAGAAACAACCCGCTGCTGCGAGACTACGTACAGAGATTCCTTCACATCAGCGTATGGTTGGTGATTACAACAATTATGTGATGGACATAGCTGATGGAATGCCACCTGGAAATCAACAGTCCGATTGGTCGCAGAAAATAGCCGAGGTGATCCAAAATCAATTCGGCTTGAAGCCTAAAGATGAAGCGAGGTTGTATCGGCACCCGTACCCGTCTTATTTTGATGCAGTGCCACTTCCTCCGCGTTACAGAGTGCCGGATTTTTCCAAATTCTCCAGGCAAGATGATATGACCACCATCGAGCATGTGAGCCGATTCTTGGCTCAGTGTGGTGAGGCTGCTTCAGAGGAGGGACTTAGGCTCAGATTTTTCCCTCTGTCACTATCGGGGCCGGCGTTTACCTGGTTTACGTCGTTGCCAGCAGGATCAGTCACAGGGTGGTCCGATATGGAGAAGCAATTCCATAAATACTTCTTTTCTGGTCTCAATGAGATGAAGATCTCTGATTTGATTGCTATCAGGCAGAGGAATGATGAGACCGTCAAGGAGTATATTCAACGGTTCCGTGATACTAGGAATCGATGCTATAGTTTGAAGCTGTCTGATATGCAGTTGGCCGAGCTTGCGTTCCAGGGTTTGCTCGCGCCGATTAAAGAAAAGTTTTCTGCTCAGGAGTTTGAGACATTGGGGCAACTGGTTCAGAAGGTGTCAGCTCATGAGGTCCGATATCAGGAGATGAAGCATGTGAAGTTCTCCAAGCAAGTATCTTATCTCTCTGAATCTGAAGAGGAAGCTGATGTCAACATAGCTGAATGGACCAAATCCAAGAAGCCAGTGTCGCTCCCATGGATCAAACAGAACCCTGAGAAGTTTGGATTCGATATAACAAAGGCCGATAAGATTTTTGATTTGCTGCTCAGTGAGAAGCTTATCCAGCTTTCTCCAAATCATTCTATTCCATCGGCCGATGAGTTGAAGAAACGTAAATATTGCAAATGGCACAACTCGACATCTCACGAGACCAATGAATGCAAAGTGTTCAGGAGGGAGATTCAATTGGCTATAGAATCTGGCAAGATCAAATTTGAAGATAGCAAGAAAGCCATGAAGATCGACGGTCATCCCTTTCCTAATAACTTTGCTGATTTCTCCTTTTCTGTTATTATGGTTGATGCTAATGAAAAGGGGAAGTTCAAAGTGCTTACATCGGACCACGCCAAGAGTTCTGGTGCCGTTGATCCTGCGGTTCAAGTTACTGTTGAAGAGCTACGCAGGAATCATCAGGCGTTTGGACGTGAATCTAATGCTCCTGGTGGGTATCGGCCGCGTGTGACTTCCCAAATGCTGATTAACAAATACAAGAGGCAGCAGGCAGCAGCCCGAGCGTGGGAAGAACGCGAGGAACGACGACGTCGGAGGCGTGAGTATCAGGCAAGGCGGTTTGATGAAGAGTCCGATAGCCAGCGCCGACGTGATGACAGGTCCGATGGCCGACGCCGATTTGATGAAAGGTCCGATGGTCGACGCCGGTTTGATGACAGGTCCGATGACCGACGCCGGTATGATGACAGGTCCGATGGCAGACGCTGGTTTGATGATAGAGTTGACGGTCATCGTCAGTACGGTTATAGGTCTGATTGGCATGTGGACAGGCGTCAAGTTTATGACCGATACGATCAGGATGATGATCATTGGGGGTGTCCTTTCTTCGTATTCTGCAGGAACGAGAAGCTTAGACTGCCATCGAAAGCAGATTGTCCTGAATGCAGCTTCCAGTATGAAGAATATAGAGCTTCCAAGAGAGGTCGACGATCAGTTCATGAACGGATCGGCGTCAGGATTGATGATCATCATCAAAGAGATGAAGGCCGGGTTAATACTCATGGCCACAAAAATAATGAAGGCCGGGCTGATGCTCATGGACCTGAAAAAATGGAAGAGAAGGCTCCAGTTCAGAATCGGACTGAAGAACCTCCAATGAGGCCTGGACAGTGGTGCCCATCAGGAATTTCTAAGTCCAAGAAGAGACGTGTGCAACGCTTGCGTTATAATGAGCAAATTCAGGAGCAAGAATTGGCGAAAGAGAAGAAGTGGCGCATCAAGATGGCCAATGATGATGAAGCAAGTACATCGGCCGCAATAAATACGGTTTTGATGTTGCCTTCTGATTTCGCTGCTCCTGATGAACAAGACGACCATGAGGTCGATTATGAACTGGAAGAAGCCGCTGCATGCTTGGTTCTGGATTCAGAGAAAGCTATCTTTGAGAAACCAAATGCAAATGGGTATCGGCACTTGAAGCCTCTGTACATCAAGGGATACGTTGATGGGAAGCCGATGACCAAGATGCTGGTTGATGGAGGAGCTGCTGTCAATCTCATGCCCTATTCCACATTCCGCAAGCTGGGTAAAGGGATTGATGATCTGATTAAGACCAATATGACACTCAAGGACTTTGGCGGAAATGTTTCAGAGCCTCGGGGGGCAATTCATGTGGAATTGACCATCGGCAGCAAGACATTGCCGACTACTTTCTTTGTGATTGATGGCCAAGGTTCTTACAGCATGCTCCTCGGACGTGATTGGATCCATGCCAATTGCTGCATACCATCCACAATGCACCAATGTTTGATTCAATGGCAGGGTAATAAAGTGGAGATTGTCCCAGCTGGTGATTCGGTTAGCATTGCTACAGCTGAGTCAACAATTTGGGAGTTTGAAGGAGTTGAATGCCTGTCAGGAAAAGTATGGGATGGTGACTTTCTCAAGGTGTCCGATCAAGGACTAAAGCCGATCCAAGCAGTCGGCTCTGAGACTTTGTTTTAAATGGATGATTATATAGAAGATCTTGAAGACCGAAGTGAGTTCGGTAAATTAGGATTTGGATTTACGTCGGCCGATGAATTAGAAGAAATAGATATAGGATCTGGTGATAGACCAAGGCCGACGTATATCAGTGCTAAGTTGGATCCCGAGTATAAACAGGAGTTAATAAAACTTTTGAAAGAATATTCTGATTGTTTTGCTTGGGAATATTATGAAATGCCAGGTTTAAGCCGTGATATTGTTGAACATCGGCTACCTAACAAACCAGGGTATCGACCACATAAGCAGTATCCAAGAAGGTTCAAGACTGAGATGCATGAGCCAATTAAGGCCGAAATAACGAAGCTGTTTGAAGCTAAGTTTATCAGGCCGTGTCGATATGCTGAGTGGGTATCAAATATAGTTCCTGTTTATAAGAAGAATGGAAAGCTACGTGTTTGCATTGATTACAGGAACTTGAACAAGGCAACCCCGAAGGATGAGTATCCGATGCCGGTGGCCAATATGCTTGTTGATGCAGCATCAGGCCATAAAGTGATGAGTTTCTTAGATGGTAATGCTGGTTATAATCAGATTTTTATGGCAGAAGAAGATATTCCCAAGACTGCATTCCAATGTCCAGGTGCTCTCGGTTTATATGAGTGGGTTGTTATGACTTTTGGTTTGAAAAATGCCGGTGCTACTTATCAACGTGCTATGAATTATATTTTTCATAGGTTGATCGGCAGGATAGTCGAAATCTACATTGATGATGTGGTAGTCAAATCAAAAGGTTATCGAGATCATTTAGCCGATTTGAAGGAAACACTGGAGTGTACAAGACAACATGGATTGAAGATGAATCCGCTCAAGTGTGCTTTTGGCGTGTCGGCCGGCCAATTTCTCGGTTTCTTGGTACATGAGAGAGGAATTGAGGTGAATGATCGGAACCGCAAGGCGATTGATGATATTGAACCTCCAACAAACAAGAAGGAATTGCAGAGTTTGATTGGAAAGATTAATTTTCTGAGGAGGTTTATATCAAATTTGTCGGTCCGATTGGAGGCATTTACTCCTTTACTGAAGCTGAAAAATGAAGAAGAATTGGTTTGGGAGCCTAAGCATCAAAGGCATTGGATGAAATCAAGCAATATTTAGCATATCCGCCAGTTCTTATTCCACCACAGAAGGGTAAGCCGTACAAACTTTATTTATCGGCTTTTGATCATGCAATCGGTTCTGTTTTGATTCAAGAAGTTGATGGGAAAGAACGAGTTATATTCTATTTAAGCCGAAGATTGCTAGATCCTGAAACTCGGTACTCATATGTGGAGAAGCTTTGCATTTGTTTGTATTTTTCTTGTACAAAATTAAGGCATTATTTGCTATCGGCCGAGTGTACTGTGATCTGTAGAGAGGATGTGATCAAGTATATGCTATCAATGCCAATCATGAAAGGAAGAATTGGCAAATGGGTTTTTGCTCTGACGGAATTTGATCTCAGATACGAATCGGCCAAAGCGGTAAAAGGGCAGATAATGGCTGATTTAGTTGCTGACCATTGTGGACCTAGCGTTGATGCTGGCAAGCAATGCACTATGGAGCTTGATGTGTCTGGTCCGATGGAAAAGGCCAATGTGGTTGACGCGGTTCCTTGGACTATATTCTTTGATGGTTCTTCTTGTAATGATGGTTGCGGAATCGGTCTGGTTATTATTTCGCCTCGGGGGGCAAGGTTTGAATTTGCTTTTCCGATTGAGAAATGCACAAATAATCAGGCGGAATATGAGGCACTGATGAAAGGTCTCCAGATTCTTAAAGAAATCGGTGCTCAGTTTGTTGAGGTATTTGGAGATTCTTTGCTGATTATCAATCAGTTACTCGGCAAATATGATTTCAAGATGGATGCTTTGTTATCTTATTTTGAAAAGTGCCGAGATTTGATTAGTCAGTTCGCATTGGTAACTCTTAAGCATGTTCCAAGACATCATAATGAAGAAGCAAATCGGCTGGCACAAAAGGCGTCTGGCTATCGGCCTACGTCCGATGTGATGGTACAGGAGATACCAGAAGGAGATTGGAGGAAAGAAATCGTTGAATATTTGAAGGATCCTTCTGTCAAGATTTCTAGAAAAGTACGCTATAAATCGATCAGACATGTCTTGGTTGAGGGAGTGCTTTATTTTCGCTCGATTGATGGAGTCCTGTTGAGATGTATCAGACCTGAAGAAGCCAAGGTTTTGATGGGAGAAATTCATGAAGGTGTTTGCGGGGCTCATCAATCGGCGTTCAAGATGAAATAGATAATAAGAAAAAATGGGTATTATTGGCCGACAATTTTGGAAGATCGCTTTGAATATTATAAAGGATGTCAAGAGTGTCAAAGATATGGAAATATTCAAAGGGCTCCAGCATCGGCCATGAACCCTGTTATTAAGCCATGGCCGTTTAGAGGATGGGAATTGACTTGATCGGCCAAATTTTTCCACATTCAAGTAAGGGGCACAAATTCATATTAGCGGCAACAGATTATTTCACCAAGTGGGTTGAAGCTATTCCTTTGAGGGAGGTGAAAACACAGAATGTTATTGAATTCGTTAGAGAACACATTATTTACCGATTTGGAATTCCACAGACGATCACAACAGATCAAGGTACGATGTTTACATCGGACGAGTTCAAAATTTTGCTGCTGATATGGGTATCAAGCTTCTTAATTCATCGCCATATTATGCACAAGCCAATGGTCAAGCTGAAGCCTCCAATAAAAGTTTGATCAAGTTGATTGATAGAAAGATTGAGGAGTATCCAAGAAAATAGCATATTGTGCTTCCTGAAGCTCTGTGGGCCTATCGAATGGCTTGTCATGGATCGATCAAAGTTTCTCCGTATGAACTAGTTTATGGACATGAAGCCGTTCTTCCATGGGAAATTCGTACTGGATCAAGACGTGTCGAACTTCAGGATAAATTGAAGGCCGGCGAATACATGGAACTCATGAATAGTGAGTCCGATGACTTGGCTGTTCGTCGGCTGCGCGCTCTTGAAAATATTGAGGCTAATAAACTTAGAGTAGCGAGGCATTATGATAAGAAAGTTAAAGGGAAAGAGTTCAAAGAGGGCGATCTTGTCTGGAAGGTTATTCTGCCAATTGGTTCTAAAGATCCCAAGTACGGCAAGTGGTCACCAAACTGGGAGGGACCTTATCAAGTCGTCCGATATGTTCCTAGAAATGCTTATATTCTACGAACACTTGAAGGAGAAGTGTTTCCTAAAGCATTAAACGGGAAATATTTGAAGAAGTACTACCCTAGCATTTGGGTAAACTCATAAAGCCGATGCTATGCGTCAGGCTTAAAAGCCGATGGAAAATCGCCTCAAGAACAAAAAATAAGAGCCGATGCGATATGCATCGCCTTAAGGGCTATATACAAATAGAAAAAATACATTACATCATCAAGCCGCTCGATGACGGATCAGGTTATTTGAAAAGGGGTTGCATATATATTCATATATTTCTCATACAGAAGGATTTCAGAAGATAAAAGGATCTAGTAGGCGCCGATGTACTTTGTTCATCATTGCCAGAATGAGACTAGAAAAGGAAGGGCAAAAGGAAGCGCAAGTTTGAGGAGATATCTTCTTCCTTGAGTCGAAGAAATCCGCTCTGGATGCAGTCCCTTGAAGAGCGCGCCGGTGGACGCTTCGCCCTAGCCTGTAAAGGGCACTCTATTACACCCCTCTGAAAAACCTTCCCTTTGGTGAATCATGGAGGAACCTCACGAGGATTCTTCTAGCAGAAGTTCCACATGGATTCACTGCAGGATCAGAAAAAGGGGGGAGTACCCTATACTTCTTCACGAGAATTCTTCTAGCAGAAGGGGAGGAAGGAGTCGGATCCTGTATCAAACAGAAGGAGTTTGTGCTCTACAATGAATATTAGCTGCGCCATGGCTAAGGGATGGTGGAAGAAGAGGGCATGAGGCGAGTATTTATAGCCGGCGGTCAATGGACGCATTAGAAGAGAAGTGGAATCCAAGGGGCGCTCGTGGAAATCGTCCAAATGAAGAACAGTATTCTCGTGGAGATGTGGCATTGATTCAGAGCTGCTGTAATTGGAGGAGGGGCGTCTTTTGAGGAACTGCAATGAAGAATCGTTTCGTCTGAGTCAATAGATGCGTGGATACCCGTGAGGTAAATGCAGGGTTCTGTATGCTATTCATTGTCAAAGATACTATTGCTTGGAGAGAGAGAAGAAGATAAGCTCCACGGGTTGTTGATGGAGAAAGAAGCGGTCATGGCCCGAAGATCGAGGATCCGCGCAGTACAGGGATGGAAAGTTTTGGCACGAAAATCGGTGAAAGAGTTATGATGGCAGATACGAATTTTGGAACAAAATGATATTTTATTCCAAAATTGGGGGGCATGTGTTGACACCGGATTTTCGCACCTGACATGCTGAGTCAGATGATGACGTGGTGAGGTTGAGACTGCGCAGTGGACCCGTTGACTGGTCAAGGCCGAAGGTGACAAAGAAGGAAGCCGATGCTGAAGAGGGGTCCGATGAAGCAGGAGTCCGACCCGATGACGAGTTCAAGAGGAAAGGCGCGTCGGCTAGGGAGGAGGCGTATCAGATCCAGGGACTATTTCCTTTTCAGAAGGTGTATGAGAGTCCCGTTCTATCTTAATCTTAGTTTACCTTATTTAGTTAATCTGGTCCGATCAGGACTCTCCATGACCAGGGTATAAATATGAGCCCTCGTCCATTGTAAAAAATTATTCTCACAATCAATACAACCCGGCTTCACGCCAAAACCCTAGTAGTAGTTACCGACGAAGCTCATTGGTGGACGGGCTGCATCAGTTCTGATCTCCGGCTTACCAGTAAGTTAGTCAATTTATCGAACTAGTATAGGCTTTGAATTGAGGCGCATCGCCCTTTCTCGTTTATACTGTTCAACCGATTTATCTCTGGATAATCAAGATTGATATAGATTCCCTACGTCGGAGCTAGATCAATATTGATTATTCATCAGATTATCGTTTATCGGACTACACTTTAAGCCTAGATTCCCTACGTCGGAGCTAGGTATCAAGATTAGTCTAGATTCCCTACGTCGGAGCTAGAGTAATCTTGGTTACTAAAGGTAGTCTTTGCGGTTTGTTGGAGTTGCTAGATTGGTTTAGATCTACGCCATGTGAATCAATTCTACTTCTTCAACGGCTTTGAGCATTGGTCTTTGTCCGATTTAAGCAATATTTATCTTACAGCATCGTTCTAGGTCCGATCCTGCTTTGTGGTTTAATCTGGTTGTTCTTTGAGTATTGCACTGGTGTAGATTCCCTACGTCGGAGCTGGATCTTTGTAATACGCTTAGATTAATCTTTGATTGTCATGCTTGGTCTAGATTCCCTACGTCGGAGCTAGATTCATCTTGATTAGTTAAAGGAAGCTTTGGTTACGCCTTATTGCTATTTGAATGATTGAGTGTGGTGTAGATTCCCTACGTCGGAGCTGGATCTCGCTTAATTGTTTGGTAGCATATCTTAGAATCAGAACGAATCTGTTAATGTTTTACCTGCTTATTTTGCTTAATCTGATCAAACACCTGTGCGAGCATCTTGTTTAATTGACAGGTTGATGAATCGAGTCTGATTATCTAGCTATCTGATCTGATCATAGTTGGAGAAATCTAGATTCCCTACGTCGGAGCTAGATTTCTCTGAAAAGGCTATAGTCCGATTGGTTGGCTAGATGGTCCGATAAGACAAGTCAAACTGGTAATTAGACAAGATGGACAATGTATCGGCTTACACTTTGATTATTTAAGTATCTTGTTTCAAGACACAGCTGATCCATTATTTTACATATTGGCCTTGTTATATGCTTTATTTTATTATTCAAAGGCTGGTCTGTTATATCAATCAAGGTCCGATCCTGATTGGTCCGATTCTGAGGTCCGATTTGGTGTCTGATTGAGGTCCGATCACCCGGTCCGACTGACGTCATCAATGAGGTCCGATTTTAAGGTCCGATCGGTATCGGCCGATACGTGTCTGGTTGGGTCTTGGCTAAAATTCGACGTTACTCCATCGTCTGAAATAGAGCCGGCACAATCAAAGAGCAATTTAACTGTTTTATTCCCTTGTCAATTTCAGGTCAAATTGACTGGCACGCCGCGAACCTGAACTGGAGTGTAGACTGGCACTGGAGCGAAGCTGATCTCCCTGGTCTTCGTGTGCTGACCGCGGGGAATACGACCGCCGATTTTCCGCGTCAACACTAATATTTTGGCAGTAAATTTGAACTCCTACCTATATTTTTACTATAAATATAGACTATAGGAGTCTACCTAAACTCTGAAAAGTGAAAGTACATAAGTTTCAGAAAGCATATACAGTACACAAACAAAATCAACTTCCAGGAAGAAAATAGAAAACTACTACCATATTATTTCTAACTTATTCAACAGGCATGCTTATAAAACGAATACAACATCATTTACTGAAAAAGGGCATATATACTACAAATACTCAACCACGGAGCACCACACATATGTAAGCCGTGGCTGATGAAGGCAAGATACAAGCTCCATGAGAAACTAAAATGCTAAGCGTGTCATATATACAAAAAAAAAGTGTTGCAACCTCTCTTTGCATTTTTCTAAACTATGAGCTTGTTTTGACTATTTTATTGAACAAAGCAAACTACAGTTAGCGTAAGTCACTAAGATTTAGTTTGGTTTAAGCATCACCATATTCACCTTGATTTCTGTAAGTCACTTTCATTTTAAGAAATGACCAAATCTTATTTTTTTTGTCATTAGCTTTGCTAATTCGCAATTGCATCTGAGGATAGACTGCAGCCATGGACACTGAATTAAGGTCAGGGATCCAAATACTATTCTTGCAGTTGAAACCCTTGTTGCTTTACTTTCCATTCAGGTTTATGGATTAGAGTACAAGCTTGGTCATTAAGGTTTCCAGGATTATTTTCTGTAAAAGATACACCATGATTTCTGAATATTTTCCATTGAGCACAGGACAAATTACCACCCATATTATCTGCTTATTATATTGCAAAAAACACATCAATAGAGTCAACTCCGTAAGCAGAATCGGGAAAGGGGGGAACAAATAGGACAATGTGACACTTGATGCTGAATGACAAGCTGCAATTACACCCCCCACATGCTCCACGGAAGTATAGACCATCTATTATGTGCTCACTAAAAATGCAAGTTATATTGTTCAGGTGATACTTCTCTCTTTGAATTTTAGACAGATAAGAAATTGAAGTTGTATAGGGTCAGTAAAGTAAACGGGTTGCCAAACTTAACTTCAGATCCCTGATATCAAAGGAAAGCAAGAAATTATAAATTGAAGTACAAAATGATCTTTGGTTGAGATACTGACGATAATCCTGTATCTTGATGTCAAGCTCAATCTGTCATTGTGCTAAATAGAATAGCAATATCATTTTGTTTGCTAGCCTCAAAATGCTAGATATCGATTGCATGTGTCCTCTATTTGTCCTTTTAGTATCACCGCTGCTCCAATAGCCTGCTTTTTTAGTAATCGACAGACTTTCTTAGTGCCAATAGTGCTCATTGCGCTGAAATGTTTCATAAAAAAAATGTCAGCAATGACTGCCCATCTTTTGTCATTGTGAATTCTCTTTTCCTGAGATCCAATCCTACTGGACTATGAATATAGGTCCAATCAACCCCCAAAATTATGTCATATCCTTTAATTTCCAACAACCTGAAATTAGAGATAAATGATGTTCCCTAAATCTGATAATGTAATTGCAAACAGATTGTGTGACTGAACATTTCTGTTCCATTAGCAGCTGCAATTTTGATTTTGTCAACTTTCTGAACATGAGATTGAATTTTTGTAGCAAATTTTGGGTGCATAAAGGAAATTTCACTACCATTGTACACAAGGGCAATAGCTCTTTTATTACCGAACTACAAATGGAGTGTGAATTTTGCAGCTTTAGATGGAACACCTGACAGAGCTTGAACAAAAATGTGCATAGTGTGAAAAGGTAAGGCATCATGAAATTCACCATCTTCAGACCTGTACCTTCTATTACTTCCACTTCCTCTTTCCCTTTCTCATTTTCCACCAGTATTACAGAGTAAATTAGCTTCCCTTTGCAGACTTTAGCATGACCAGGAACCCAAGGTTCTCTACATTTAAAACATTTTCATGCATCCTTTAATTCAGCTATGTTTGAAGGTAAGTTGTTATCCTTTTCTTTGACCCATGGTTTTTGTGGTTTTGGGTTTGGTGTTGCTGAAGTAAACTTCATGAAGGATGGCTGAGCTTGTTCCAATCTTGTAGCATACCTATAAGCCTGCGATAAAGCTGTTGGTCTGTGACACTGAAGATGATACCGAATATGTCTTTCAATCCAGAAATGATGCTAGAAATGTAATAGGCATCAGCAAGAGATGGATTATTCCTTCTAATCTGGCTGACCATTTCTTCAAACTTATCAACATATTCCATGACAGACCCATGTTGCTTCAAATTATGGAATTGCCCCACCATCTCATATTCTGAAGTCTGATTAAATCTGTCACTGAGCAATCAACAAAAATGATGCCACATTAAGGTGTTAGGGTTGCATCCATTGCCTTTCCACTAAAATTTCAGCTTTGCCAACCACATAAAGAACTTCAACTTTAACTCTTTCTTCATTTGGAACACCAACCACTTCAAAATATTTCTCTGCTCTTCTAATCTACCCATCACAATGCAATCTTCCCCATTGAATTCTGGAAAACTAAGCTTAGGTCCTCTAGCCACATGCCTGTGCTGACCCTACAAATGCACATTGTATTATGTTAGTGGAGGAGTTCTTGGCCATGCCATTCATTGTTGATTAGTGTGGAATTGAGTTCTATGCTGATGTTATTCTTGGTGATTTGTCTGAAAGTGAGGAGCTTGATGGGGTACAATATCTTTAACAGTATCTTGCTTGGGATCAGGTGTGTGGTGCAGCAAATATGCTTCATGTGCATAGATATTCCACAGGTGTTCCTGCCAATCCTGATCATAATCAAACTGCTCCTCCTCCTCATCTTCTATCTCTCCCAATTGAGGTTGATTTGGCCAATTCTCATAATAACAATTGTTGTCTACCACAACTCTACTATGTGAGGGATCATTTTCCATCATTCTAGCTCGAGCAAGAAGTGGTGGAATATAATATTATTGGTTTGACATAGCTGGTTGGGGTCTAAAATTATGAGATTTGTGCAACTAACGAGCAATTGGTTGTGTGGAATGAAACTTTGGTGGTTGCTGGTCGACACTAGTGGTTTTTACCTTTGATAGTAGAACCTTTATCTTCCAAGTGTTGAGCTTCTGGAAGGGGAACTGCTCCATTGAGGTGATTCAGTATCTTATCAACACTGTCCTTGAGCATCTGAGTACTTTCTTCTTGTGCCTTCATAAGCTTGTCAAATGTTCTCCTCAATCCATCCACCTCAACAGCTGTAGCATAAGCTGTCTCTTCTAGTAAATCATCCTCCTTGGTCATCTTGAGCTCACATATTTGGTTCGGCAAAGTTCTCCCCACAAGATCTGCTCACTTACCCGCCACCTGGATCATGGAGTCCGCTGAGGAATTTTACACAAGGACTTGCCCTGCAACCTTGCTTCAGAGTGATTGTTGATGCTTGTTAGAGATACACTTTTAGTGCTATTTAAGTGGTATTTTGGGACCAATTCATATACTAACCCGCGCACTTGGCACTTGAAATAACCCCGTTTTCGCATATGCATGTATTTTTGGAGGATTTTGGTTTACGCAGGTTTTTGAGCTATAAATGAGCACTTTTGGACAAAGACCAAGATCATGCGTAGCGCGGAGGAATGAAGGCCATGTGACTCGGATTTCGTTCGCTCTCATCTATGGTGAACGGACCTTCAAGAATGAGGAAGGGCGAAGACTTGAAGATAAGGTCGGATGACTTCGGGATTAAGGCGAATCAGACAGACATATGGAAAGATATCAAGACCCAATCTTATCCCAAAGCAACTGACGTCAAATACCCACATGCATTGGCAAATCAACTCCTGAAGGATCTAGAAGCTTCCACGTGAAAGATGGGGCCGAGGTGTGACGGAACAGCCCTACTTAAACTGACTCAGGTGTGATCGGTAGTGTAAAACACTAACACGTCACACACCTGGGTCAGCATAAGTCCAGGGTTCCATTGAGTGTCTTCGAGACAACCCGAATCATTCACTGCCAGCTGTTTCATCGCAAATACTCAGGATCCCAACACCAGAGGAAACATCACAGACATTGCACAGGCAAAAATATACAACACAGACAGGTAAGAGTTATACAAACCAGGGTAGCTCAAATTTAAACATTACACACAGGTTCTAAGTTCAGCAACGGGTTAACAAGGTAATTAAATAAACAAACACCAGATCATGTCGTGCCCTGACATGTCTGAGTCCTCGGACCACCACGGCGCCAGCAACAAGCTACTCCTCAGGTTCAACTGCAACAAGGGTCAAAGAACCCTGAGTACAAACACTACGAGAGAACTTCACATTGGTGGGAGGACATTAGTACCGGTCCCCTGGAACCGGCACTAACATGTTCGGGGGCAACATTTAGTGCCGGCTGGGAAGAAACGCGCCCGCGGAGACACGTTAGTGCCGGTCGGGGGCTCCAGCCGGCACTAAACGACGTCATTTAGTGCCGGCTGGTGTTATTGGCCGGCACCAAAGTGGCGCGCCCATTTAGTGCCGGCCAATAATACCAGCCGGCACTAAATGACGTCGTTTAGTGCCGGCTGGAACCCCCGACCGGCACTAACATGTCTCCCGCGGGTCACTTCAAAAGGAAAATATCTTCCACCCCAATCACATGTGATGCATAGGTCGGATGGTAAGGAAGGAAACGCGCGAGGCTAAGGTCGTGGGTTCGAATCCTCGCGGCCGCGTACGCGATTTTACGCGTGAAAAATCACTGTGCCGTGCGACAGGCGCGTGTGCGGGCCTCCTGTGTGCGCGCGATATTTTTTTTATTGTTTTTGGCGATGTGCGCACGTTAGTGCCGGCCAATTAGTGCCGGTTCCAGGGACAGGCACTGACGTGGATTTTGACCGGCACTGATGTGCGATTCTCTCGTAGTGAAAGGTACTCAGCGAGACTTACCCGACAGACTAATCTAATGGGAGGTATCAAGGGCATGCAAGGCTTGAAGTTAAACAGAAACAAACAGACTCTAGCAAGGCATAGCTTAATAAGTTACTACTCTAATTGCCAAATTTTAGATTGACATGATATTGCCCTATCCAACTAGGTGAGCCAATCAGTACTGCTAAACAATAGGATTAGCAAGGTATAGCAAGTATGAGAGCTTAACATTACATAAACATACAATAAGTATCTATCAGGATCAAGCATGTATCAAAACCGTGACACTCGGCGATTCGAATCGATTTCAAACCCTGCAGGGGAAAACCTGGGACACACGCCGCGTGCGCACCCCCGGAAGGCCACACGAAGCTACCTTTCCCGCTGCGGCCACCATTGCCTGAACTGTGCCCACATAGCCCGGGGTCGCATCCCCATTCCCTACACAGTGCCCGGGCAAAGGCATGTGGGTTACTGACTACGACCCCGCCCACATTCCTCGCCAGACATGGTGAGTCACAGTTCAACCGTTAGTACCATAGAAGTACATCAGTTTCCCGGCTCTCTATACCGGTATGTGCCCAGTACGTTCAAAGCTTGACCACAGGCAGACCACAACAACTCCTGCACTTACCCAGTGGGCAGGACCAACACAAATTACCAAAGCATCCAACATATCTCTTTATCATCATCTATATGCCCTGCCCAACACTTTCAAAGACTTATTAAACAAGTTTTAACTCTCTAAGCCAGCACTACCTAATGTGCAGGTGATCGGGATAATACCTGTCTTACTACTATGAGCAGGTCTAAGCAACTCTACTCTATCTTTTTGAAAAGGTGGCAGAGATGCTCTAAACAAGGATGGATTATGCATTGAAATAGGATTCACTCTACCCTAATCTAATGCACAAACATAGGCTCAATCATATCAATAGTAGTCAAGTTAGTACTGGGATAGGTATGCTCGGCTCAGCAGTTACATGGGCTTCTGGAGCTTGTGGTACAGCTTCGTTCCCCGCCTCGAACACCACCTCGTCCTCTTCTTGGATGTCGTCAGGAACCTCCACCAGCTCGGGCTGCAACGGATCCTAGTCTACACGACAGGATGCAAAAACATGAAAACTTTAAATTAGAGACCCTTAACCACGCTAAACCTTGGTAAAACACCTAATTAGCATAAAGGAATTACTTAACTTATCCAAGGATTATAAATAAGTGGATAACTAATAAAAACCTATTTTTCTAATTAAACAAACCCTTAAGCCCATCCTAAAGACCAAGGGTAAAAATTATAAAAGCATCTAATATACAACATAATAATCTAGATGCATAAGAAAAGTGCAACTACTGCAACAAAATTTACTTCATTAATTTTAGAGCTTCCTACAAAAAGATATGCAATTCTAAATATTAATCCTATTGAAATGCATTTCTAAAAACCTAAAAACTATTAAAACCTAAAACTTTCTGCAGAAAACCCCCTGGCCTTATCCTTAATCCACCCCGCAGTCCATCTTTTCACTAATGGGCTGGCCCAACCCAGCCCACCTTACTCTTTTCTTTTTCTTTCTTTTTCTCTCTTTTTCCAACTGACCGGCCCGGCCTGGTCCATCTTCTTTTCTCCTCTTTTTCCTTTTTCTGTTGGTCGACAAACGGGCCCAGCCCAGCTGCTCTTCCTCCTTTCGGCCACACCCAGGCCCAGCCCAACACCGCCCTTCTCTTCTCCCCTTCTCACGCAGACGCGCGCCCACGCCCGAGCGCGACCAGCCCGGTGACCTTGGCCGGCGACGGCAACGCCCGCGGTGCGACTCCAAACCCCGCAAACCCTACACCTACATGCTCTCGACTCTCGCGCACCCCTCCCCCAAGCCAAACCTCCAAAGCGGTGGCTTGCAGGCGGAGGACAGCGATGGCGGCGGCGACAGCACATGAACACGGCGGCGAAGCGCCGAAGGACTTAGGGAGCCAAGCTCCAGGGCAACAAACGGCGTTGGGGGCTCCTAAACGCTATAGAACACGTGGTGCTAATAGCCTAAAGAAACTAAGCCACGGGACGCCGGTTTCCCGAGACGACGGCGGCCCGAACAATGCCCACGGCGGCGCTGCCGCGTTCCGGCCAAACCGGCCACGGAACCGGGCACCACGCCCCAAGGCAAGCATCAAAGAAACCTCAGGAGCACGGCCAAATGGCCAGACAAAGCTGAGGCAGGTCGGAGTAGGATGCTCACCGCACGGCTTGGTCGGCGGCGGCAGTTGCGACGCGGAGGAGGATGGCGCGGCGGTGGTGGTTGAAGCGGCTGAACGCGGACGAGCTGGAGGAACCAAGGCTACCCTAGGGCGCTCGCTCATGAACGGATTTGAAGGGAAAAGCAAGGACGACGGCGGATTCCTGGACGGCGGCGAACGGCAACCGGAAGAGCGTGAAAAAAGAAGAACACTCGAATTGATCGAGCCTTATCCCGTCCACGCGCGCGGCGAGCACTGCCAGCAGCAACTTGCTGCTCTCGCGTTGCCCTTCGCCCGCACCGGTGCGTGGCGCGCGTGAAAGTTGGCGGGCGGCGAGAGTGGTGGGGCGGCGAGAGTGGTGGGGCGGCGGCGTCGGTCGAAGCTCAGTGAGCTTCGACCCATGACCGGCCTAAAACCGCGTCCAAAACCCCACCCGATCTCCTCCATCCATTTGCCATCCAAACCAATGTCCAACACAAAACTCGTAGAGGATACATCCAGCTTCAAAACTCACAATTGGATTTTGATCCAAAATCTCACCGATCAAAAGATTTGAAGCTCTGAACTTCAGCTCGTGAACAGAGTTTGTAACTGAACCTGTTCCGTATTTCTGAACTCCTCCAGACCGGTAAATAGACACAGCTCGTTCTTCAAATTTTGTATGTAAACTCTTCAAGCTCACATAATGAAGGTTGTACCCAAACATTGAACTTCACTTTCTTTAATATAACCAGGGTCTATATCTCAACAGATTCGGAGTTATTGACCACTGAATATCAGGACCCAAACTCGGCACTTTCTGAATCTCATACAAACCAGCGGATTCAGATCGATTTTTCTCCATAATTTGAATGTAAACTCTCCAAACTTCAAATACAAAAGTTGTAGCCTATATATAGAGCTTCACTTTCTCCAATATGACCTTGAGCTGATTCGGCCTAGATCAGGAGATATGCTGCCCTGGATCTGGCCCCTTTCAATCACCCATTTTCAGAAAAAATTCAGTTAATCCTCTTTTGAACCAGCCACTTTCAAGCCACTTTTCCTCCATATTTCACATGTAAACTTTTAAAACTCCAAATATAACTCTTGTTGTTGGTACCTCAAACTTCAATTTCCCTTATACACTCATTTGTTGGTTTGGCTTAGATTGGAAACTACAAGACCTTGAATTTGATCCAAAATTCCAAATCAAACACTTCTTCTTGTAACCCTTTTTCCGTCCTCTGCTTATCTTTAGTAATCAATTATTACTCCTTAATGACCCTGAAGGGATTCCAAAACAGTGCTTAGAAGTCTTATTAACACAGGTGTGTTACACGAGGGGCCACAGAAAAGCCCTAGGCCGACCGGCCCAAAGGGGCCCAGGCTGGCCAGCCTGGGTTGTTTCTGCGCCGCCTCGATCTCCCCTTCGAACTAAGATTTCCTCGGACTATTTATAGCCCCGATACCAGGAGCCATGCAGATCAATCCACCAGAACTCGGCGAAACCTAGGGCATACACCAAAAGGAGACGACGGCCGCCGCAAGTCCTCGAAGTTGTCTAGGGATGGCTTAAGCCTACCCTAGCCGCCATGGCCTCCCTGCGTGGTTGTGCTATGGCGGAGTTCATGAGCAAGTTGGAGTCATCAATTGTATGTATTCGGTGGTGATGATCCAAACACATCTATTATATGAGTAATGTTCTTCATGTCATCCGATCTCTTAGCGACTTGATGCTTCCTTCTATGCTTTCTACCTATCATGAATATGATTGTTCCTTAGTCTAATACATGTTTAGACTATATAGCATGCTTTATATAATCATGGTGATTAGATCTAGTCTGTCGACCCTTCATGATATCTAGACACGTTCACTTGTGGACGTGCCCTTGTACTAACCACGCTGATAGGGAGCATCGTGACAGGGTGTGATCCCACGTAGGGTGGCGTTCTCGGGAGGTTGACCGGAGGTAAGAGTTTAAAGACGCCTCTAGATGAGATGCGTGATGCAATTACTTTTACTTGCTAGAACTACAACTAGAAGACGATATGCCCGTTTATCCTTTGGTTGCCTTTATCTTTGCCTATGTTATGGATGTGATCAACCTTTGCACCCACTCATATCCCAAAGGTTTACCCTCATATGCAATCTATGCCTAACGCTAGGAATAGATCCGTTAGATTAGATGGAAAACCCTAGGTAGTTCATTGTCGATCCACGGATTGATAAACCTTGGATGGAATACTCTAAGGGAAAAGCTACGATGATCCGTGTGCTTGCGGTTCACAATTGGCGCGTCTATGGACCGTCAACAGTGATCCTCACCAACGCCGCCACACGGCAAGAGCAGAGGAGGCACTCAGAATTTTACATAGAAACAAGTGTTCTGCAACCCTAGCCTCTCTAATCCACATGCAAGATTTTGGGGAAAATGGGGTTTGTACCTTGAATCCGGGTGGGAGGGTGGGATTTTAGGCGGGTGAGCCGCACACATGTGCCGATTAGACTCGAATCGAGGTACTAGGCTCTGGAATACAAAGATTAAACTACCCGAGGATGGTTGCTCTGGATACCTTTGTCTGGAACAAGCTCGACAAGAAGAAGAACAAAATGGATCGGTGGGATTCATAAGAGAAATTTAGGAGAATCAACATAGCTAGCAGGATCAGTAGCTTTACAAAATCGAGGGTTGAACATCAAGGTCTCAAACTCTCAATACAGCGCCGCCATGAAGATGACGAGCTACAACTATATAATCCTATTAGTTTCTTAGGGTTCCTCTCCAAATCTGAGTTGCATTACAGCACGGCCTGAACATAAATAGCAGCAGGTTCTGCTTAACATAACATAGTGCATTAGAGAAGCTAAACACTATTTAGAATCCGAAAATGGTGTTTAAGAGAGGAGGCGCAAAGTAAGCCGTTGGATGACGATCGGATGGTGCTGGTGAAGCCGCTGAAATGTTACTTTGGCCGCCGACTCTACTGTAGCTTCTGAATGAGGAGATAACTGAATGCTTCTTCCCTGACAAGACTAGAGGTGGGCGCGGCCGTGACGGGCATTTCTTCATTCTGGGATCTTCCGACCGTTTGCAGTAGTAGGGATCGACCGAGGCTGACGGATCTGGACAATTTCCGCTGCAGCTCGATCTCGAGAAGCTGATACTGTCTTTTCTCCCTCCCTTTTGGAGCCCACTGCTTCCCTTTGCTCCCTGTCGGCGGCGAGGCTCCTAGCTAGTCGCCGGTGGCTGTTTGTCTCGACAAAATCGGTCTCTCTCTGCCGAGCACGTGCGAGTCCAGGTCACTTCTCCCCGAGGAGCATTCCAGGTCCGAGCATTTCTTCTCTAGGAGTCTAGCCACTAATATTTATACCTAAGATGCACTAGCGTGGAATGGAGTATTCTCGTTTGGATTGCTTTCGCATTTTTGTTTTTTAAGAAAGCACGCCTTAGTGCCTGGATGGATTGTTCTATCATTTTGTGCAAGAATCGTCCTCACCAGGCAACCAATCTGTCTGATACACTTAGTTTGGTTCGACCATGCATTTACACATAAGGACTCCTCCAATGGCCAACTCTAAACTAGCTCAAAGATATATCATCTAGTATTTCAATAGAGAGAGAAAAGCTTTCTGTTGATTAAGAGATAGACTCATACACAAATTTCAATACTATATCAAGATGACGGGTGGGGCCATTCATATCATGAGCTGCGTACTAAAAGCTAGATCATTAGAAGAGTTGTCTCTTAGAGGACTTAGAGCTAGATGTTAGATTCTAGGAACAACTAGGCTTAAGAACAGTAGAGATCAAAAGGTTCTGAGCATGAATATAAGAGTGGTGTTTCATCTGCGCGCATGCATGACGGATAAATAGAGAGAGAGAGATAGAGATGCAGACCGTCATTAGAAGAGCTCGATCCATTGGGCGCGGCCATTGCGCCGATGACGGTGAGGAAGACGGGGTCGGTGAAGAGGGAGTCCGGCGGTGGAGAAGGGCGTCGCGGATGCCGGTGGCCTTCGGGCCGCCACCTGCACTGGCCGCGCTCGCCGCCGGTGTAGCTAGGCAACGTCGTGGCGACACTGGTGAGTCTTCCCGTCGGCCTGCGCTCCCCCTCTAGATCGGCTAGGGTTTTAGGGCTGTAGGTGGTACTGTGGCGGCGAACCTCGTGCCTTGTGCCGTAGCCCCACCTCCCTTTTTATAGCGCAGGCGACAGGGGCCCACCAGCCATCAACGGCTGGAGCGCCCCCGATCAGGGCGCGTCTAGATGGAAGGGAGAAACGGGCCACCGTTGGGCTGGCCCGAGAGATCAATCCAACAATCTCCCCCTTGATCTCTTCTCATTTCTTGTTCTTTATCTTAATCTGAATATGGTCCATTCCATCACAGATCGGGGTATCGAGCGTGCCTCGTCATGACAATTAATACTGTCAGATTAACAGCCACGATCTCCTTTCCGTTCAGAAACAGAGTCTTAACTTGGGCCTCTTTGTCCAGGAATCAAAGGCTTTCCTTTAAACCCATACCGGCTAAGTGATCTCTGAACACATTGGGTGGTAGGCCTTTTGTAAGTGGATCCGCTAGCATCTTCTTTGTGCTGATGTATTCTAAACAAATAACATGATCCTGGACTTGCTCTTTAACAACATAAAACTTAATGTCAATGTGTTTGGCAGCACCACTTGACTTGTTGTTATGAGCATAAAACACTGCAGGCTCATTGTCGCAGTATAACTTTAGTGGTCTTTCTATGCTGTCGACCACTCTCAATCCGGGTATAAATTTCTTAAGCCATGTGACCTGCCCCGAGGCCTCGTAACATGCTACAAATTCTGCATACATCGTAGATGATGCTGTAACTGACTGCTTGGAGCTTTTCCATGATATTGCTCCATTTGCAAGAGTGAAGATATATCCAGACGTGGATTTTCTATCATCTGCATCTCCTGCAAAATCTGAATCTGAATACCCTACTACTTCTAGGGAATCTGATTTTCTATAAGTTAGCATGAGGCCGGTTGTACCCCTCACATAGCGAAAAGCTTTCTTTATCATTTTCCAGTGCTCTATGCCTGGATTACTTTGATATCTGCCAAGTACCCCGGTAACAAAACTTAAGTCAGGGCGAGTGCACACTTGTGCATATTGTAAACTTCCGACAGCTGAAGCATATGGAACTGATTTCATTTCTTCGAGCTCGTACTTGTTCTTGGGACACTGGAATTTCCCAAAACTATCGCCCTTGACTATTGGAGCAGGTGTTGGCTTGCTCTTATGCATGCCAAATCTCTGTAGTACCTTTTCTAAGTAGGATTTCTGTGATAGTCCTAATACACCCCTTTTTCTATCACGGTGAATCTCAATTCCTAGAACGAACGAAGCTTCACCAAGATCTTTCATGTCAAATTTCGAGGACAAGAATTTCTTAGTTTCCAGTAGTAGATTCAAATCGCTGCTTGCTAGCAGAATATCGTCCACATACAGGATAAGAAAAATAAACTTTCCATTCTTAAACTTTGCATAAATGCAATTGTCCTCTTCGTTTTCTTTAAATCCAAATTTTCTAATTGTTTCATCAAATTTCAAATACCACTGCCTTGAGGCTTGTTTCAGCCCATAAATTGATTTCTTTAGGCGACACCCTTGGTTTTCTTTTCCTTCTACAACGAAACCTTTCGGTTGCGCCATATAAACATCTTCTTGTAACTCCCCATTCAAGAATGCCGTCTTTACATCCATCTGATGTAATTCTAAATCATAGTGAGCCACTAAGGCCATTATTATTCTAAAAGAATCTTTGCATGAGACGGGAGAAAAGGTCTCATTATAATCTATTCCTTCTCTCTGTGTGAAGCCTTTTGCCACAAGTCGCGCTTTATGTCTTTCTACATTCCCTTTGGAGTCACGTTTCGTTTTGTAGACCCATTTACAGCCTACTGTTTTGGCTCCTTTAGGAATATCTTCTAAGTCCCAAACTCCATTGGTACTCATAGACTTCATTTCATCTTTCATGGCGGCAAGCCACTCAGACGACTTAGCGCTTCTCATTGCTTCTTCAAATGAAGTAGGATCATCTTCCATCCCCATTTCTTCGCTATTGTAGACTTCATAGTCATTAGGAATAGCGGATCTTCTTGTCCTTTGTGATCTTCTAAGATTCTCAGTTGGTGGCACATTTTCCACAGGAGGTTGCGATTGCTCCCCCTCATTTGCGGCAACTGGCACATTTTCCACAGGAGGTTGTGGTTGCTCCCCCTCATTTGTCGCAACTGGTTCTAAAACAGGTTCTATTTGGTTCTGTGGGATAGGTTCCTGAAGAACAGGTTCCTCATTCTCATTTGTCACCACAACAGGAGGGACAGCTGTGACCACAGCTGGGGAAACAATTGTGGGTGCTGGCGTTGTAATATTCTGCTGTATAGGCGCCGCAACCACAGGTAACGAGAAAAATGGTTCCTGAACAATTGGAGTGGGCACAAAAACCCGCTTCTCTTCAAGATCAATTTTTCTAGGTACCATGCTCCCCCTGATCATCTGTTCTTCTAAGAAGGCAGCGTGTCTCGTCTCTACGAACTTCGTATGTCTGTCTGGACAGTAGAAACGATAACCTTTAGATTTTTCTGGATAGCCAATAAAGTGGCAACTAACTGTTTTGGGATCTAGTTTCCCAATGTTCGGATTAAATACTTTAGCCTCAGCTGGACAGCCCCACACATGAAAATAGTTTAGTGAGGGTTCTCTACCTGTCCATAGCTCGTACGGCGTTTTAGGCACCGACTTGCTTGGCACGCGATTAAGGATATGAATAGCGGTTTTCAATGCCTCCATCCACAAACTAATCGGTAGCGTAGAGTAGCTCATCATACTTCTTACCATATCCATAAGGGTACGGTTTCTTCTTTCTGCCACTCCGTTCTGCTGAGGTTCGCCCGGTGTCGAATACTGAGCGACTATGCCATTCTCCTGTAAGAACCTTGCAAAGGGTCCAGGAACTTGGCCATACGGGGTATGCCGGCCGTAGTACTCTCCACCACGGTCGGATCTGACTATTTTTATCTTTATATTATGCTGATTTTCTACTTCAGCCTTGAATATCTTAAACTTATCTAATGCTTCTGATTTTTCTTTTATTGGGTAAATATAGCCATAACGCGAATAATCGTCTGTAAATGTTATGAAAGAATCATAACCATCTATAGTAGTCACGGGAAAAGGTCCACAAATATCAGTGTGAATAATTTCTAAAATTCCCGCGCTTCGTTTGGCATTTTTCTTTATTTTCTTAGCAAATTTTCCTTTAATGCAATCAACACATTGTTCAAAATCTGAAAATTCTAGGGGTGGAAGAATTGATGATTTAACTAAACGTTCTATTCTCACCCTCGAAATGTGGCCTAAACGACAATGCCATAATTTCGATGAGATATCATCAATTCGCTTTCTTTTCATATTTTTATTCACAGTTGAGGAGGTATTCTGATTCACATTCTTATCTTCATTGCATACAACATTCACATTCTCAGGCAGTGAAAGTAAATATAATTTGTCTTGTCGGAAGGCAAGACCAACACATTCTGAATTAAAATGAATCAAACATTTGCCATCTCCAAAATGGCACTTATAAGAGTCATCATCTAATTTGGATACACTTATTAAGTTTCGATGCAAAGTGGGTACAAATAAAACATCTCTAAGATGAAGTACGAAACCACTTGATAATTCTAAATCAAAATCTGCTATGGCTTCGACTGGAGCTTCTACTCCGTTGGCGACCTTAATGCTTCTTTCGCCTCTTGCCATGGCCCTCCTCATACTTGCCCCCTGTAAAGAATTAGCAACATGAACAGTTGCACCTGAGTCAATCCACCAAGTAGACTTGGGATAATCTAAATACAGGGTTTCATTTACAAAAGTGATTATGTCCTCACCATTCTTTAGTAACTCCTTCAGGAATTCTGGACAGTCTTTCTTGTAGTGCCCCCTCTTCTTGCATTGAAGACATTGATCTCTCTCCACTGGGAAATTGTCCCAGTTCTTCTGCAGTGTCTTCTGAGGTGCTTTGGAAGATCCACTTTCATTTTGGTTCTTTCCAGGTGGGAATTGTTTCTTGTTGTTCTGAAAACCTCTCTTCTTTTGCTGAATTTGAAAAGCAAACTCGCCGCCATGTGAGGCCTTGAGTCTCTCTTCCTCCTGAACACACATGGCAATGAGCTTCTCAATATCCCAATTTTCTGGAAAGGTGTTGTAATTGACATGAAAAGTCGCAAACTCCTTTGGAAGGGACTTGAAAACCAGTTGGACAAGAAAGGAATCTGGAAGAGGCATGTCCATGGTCTTGAGCTTGTTTGCCATGTGGCTCATTTCTAAGATGTGTTCTCTTATGCCACCGCCACTGTATTTCTTACTCATAAGCTTTTCAGCCAAAGTTGCAGCAGAAGCTTTGGAAGACCCAGTGAACTGACTCTTCACTCTGCCAAGGTATTCTGTGGCAGTGACACAATCTGGAATAGCCATTCTGATAGCATCTTTAATGGTACCTTTTATGATCATGAGGCACTTGCGGTTCGAAATGTTCCACTGTGCCTTGGCAATGTCATACTTGGCATATTCTGTCTCATAGGCATCCTCACGGACAGCCCATGCATCATCATCTTCATTTTCACCCCTGACGGGTTTTTCTGGTTCTGTTGGGCTTTCTGTAGTTATGGCCAAATCTAAATTGGACATAGTCAAAGCAATTTCTAACTTCTGAAACCATTTCTGATAGTTATTGCCATCAAGATCTGGAATGGCGTTGATGTAATCCATAGGATTAACTCCTGAAATTAAGATCAGAAAAGTGAGAACAAAAGAAATTCTTAATATCAATAACTGCACGTTTGAAATTAACGTTGGTCAAAAACAAAACATACAGTAATTCTGAGCAATAAATCTAAATCACCTTTGGGCAGAAATAGATATTAAGCATAAAAGATTCTAAATAAAATGATAATACTGCTATAATCAACTTTGGTCAGAATATGGCAATATCATAAGATTCTGAAATAATAAATTCTAATTCAAAACAATACATTCATCATTCCTCTAATTAATCTTCCCGTTGGTTCCAATTAAATGAGAGGATAAACATAAAATTCTGAGCAGCGGAAACAGGAAATAAATACTTAACATTCTGTTCTGAACTCCCCAAAAATTTGTCTCGTTGGTTCAAAATTAATAGGGATGAAATTCTAATCAAAACTCTATCAAATACATTTCTGGAAGAGTAAAAGGATTTCAAAATTCTGTATAAAAAACAAAAAACAAAAGCGGCCCACGGCCCATCTACTTCACGCGCCGGGCGGCCCATTCCACGCCCGGCCGTGCTGCCCCGCGTCCCAGGCCGCAACCTGGGCCTGGGCCGGGAATCTCGTCACCCGCCTGGGCCGAAAGTGGCCCGGGGAGGGACCGGCGGATCCTGGCCGTTGATCTGAAATGGACGGCCCTCCGCATCCTTCGCTGGATCAAAACGGCCGGCAGCTCGGCTCGAACCCTAACTCCGTCTTTCTCGCCTCCACCGCAGCCCGACTGAGCGAGCGCCGCCCTTGGCGGCCGGAGGCGGACACGAGCCGGCGCCGCCGCGGGCCCCCTCGCCGACGC